>JAUMHA010387314.1:0-12042 GCA_032359765.1 Saxidomus gigantea
AAAATCTTCTACTCTGAAACCACAAGGCCTAGACCTTAGATATTTGGCATGTAGCATTGCCTAGTAGATCTTTTCAGTTTGTTCAAATAATGCCCCTGGGGTCAAAATTGACCTTGCCGGGATGGGGGGCGGGGTCACTTGTTTTACAAAGACGTATATAGGGAAAGCTATTGTATATAACATTATTTAGTGATCTTCCACCAGGCAAGTGGACTTGTACCAAGGTGAGTGATATAGGGCCATCTTGGCCCTCTTGTTTCTTGTAGTGTGCACTTTTGAAAACTTTAATTACAAAAAATGTTTTAAATTTGGTATGGTAACATTTTTACTTGAAATAACGAATACCTTTTATAAATCAAGTATAGGCGTTGTGTATATGAGTAACAACCCCTGTTCAGGCCAAGAGGAAAGTGCTTACTAGTTTGGAAATTTAAATCCACTTCATGATTGTATGTCCAGGTATTCTTTCCAAGGAACTGTGTCATTGCATAGTTTCACTAATCTCCAACTAGGACATACAGGAATTAGGAAACAAAACAATACATTTTCCACATTTATTTGTAGTTATACCAATAATTATCATTTTACACAGTAGTACACGAGTTTTGACAATATTCAATACAAAAACCCCGGGTCATGATTGACAATGCCAGGGGGGTCACTTGATTTTACATAGGCTTATATAGGAAACACTCTCTGAAACCACAAGACCTAGATATTTAGCATGTAGCATTGCCTAGTAGACCTCTATCAAGATTGTTCAAATTATGACTCCTGTGTTAAAATTGACCCCGCACGGGTCTTGAATTCACATAGGCTTATATAGGCAAATTTTAAAAATCTCTGAAACCACAAGGCTTAGAGTTTAGATATTTGACATGTAGCATTGCCTAGTGGACCTCTATCAAGAGTGTACAAATCATGAACCCAAGGTCAAAATTGACCCTTCCGGGGGTCACTTTATTTCACATATGCTTTTAGGGTAAATTTTTTAAATGTAGCATATTGTCGTGGACCTCTACGAATATTGTTCAAATCATGACCTCAATGTCAAAATTTACCCTTCCTCTGATGTGATTGTTGGCCTTGTATTATAGCCAGGTGAGCGATATAGGGCCATTTTGGCCCTCTTGTTTTGTAATATGGTCTTGTCGTATGCTACATTCAAACAGCAGCTTGATGTGGTCAATCAGCACATTTTACAGTTAAATGATCCATGGCGTAGCATGTTAAAACAGGCCCAAAAACAATTCGTGTTAACTAAACGTTTCATCACACACATTGTTATACTAAAGTACATTCGAGTAATTATTATCTATTATTACAAAATAAACAAAAAATATTTTTGTTATATAAAGCACTAATTATACTAATTCACAAAATAAGTGTGTATGCCAATAAGTTATTTGCACCCCAACAAGAAACTAACAGCCGTGACATCCTCCTGTCGTAATTAACTCCTGTTGGTTTTAAGACACCATCTGCTTGTGTTAGGATTGCTTCAATCTTCTGCTGCTGTGGTGAGAACTGAAATACCGTGCTACTGTTTGACCCACAGACAAACATCTGACCTTTACCGTCTGTGCAAACTCCTGCCGGGGTTTCAAGTTCCTTGTGGCTGAAAGTGTTGACTGCATTACCAGCCAGATCATACATAAATATGTTATCAGTACCAATGCTGGTAAAAAGGAGATGTTGATCGTCGTCACTGACTGTGATGAACCTTGGTACTGAAGACAAATGAAGTGAAGCACTTGGTAGAGAATGTTGTAGTTTTCCAGCACTGTCATATACTTTTATATTAGCACAAGATGAATCAATCTCATTACCACAACAAACATACAATTTATCATCTATATACACCATACCTCTACAGAAACTTTCTGTACGGAATGACTTTGTAAGTGACAGATGTTTTCCAACAGAGACAAACTGCACTTTCTTGTCTCCGCACAGAGACACGGCAGCTTCACCAGGACCAGCAGCACATACATAGGCCGGATAACCTGGTAGTTTTACAGAATCAAGGAGTTTATAAGACTGATCAATTCGCTTCAGTTTTTTATTGTTATTATCAGTGATAAGAATATTTCCATCTGGAAACTGGCATATGTCTACTATATTGCAATCCTTCGTGTCGGACTTTTCCTTTACCACAAACTTTCCAAACAGTTGCATTTTATATTCTTTAAATTGGTCGGAATGACCGGAAGGATCCTTTTTCAGAGGTTGCGATGCGAGGCCTGGTGTAACGTTGGTATTTAGATGTTGTGCTGACCTCGTACTTGTGTCTGAAGCTACTGAAGACGGCGTGGCTGTGACAGGATGCGTGTCATCAAACCACCCAAGGGTTACTACTGTACTAAGGTACTTTTCAATATTCGCATCTATTTTGAAGACAAGAGACTCGGGTTCAGTGGATGAAATGTCTTCGATTCTTTTCATGGATTCTTGGATGAAGCTTTTGCAAGCTTTAACCTGAAAGAACAGCTCGCATTCGTTATCCCCCCTGAATGAATCAATCTGTTGTAGGATATTTTCAGCTTCCTTCTTTGCTTTATCGAGAAATTGCCTGTCTTTTTCCAAGCTAATGGTGATGAATGACTCCTTTAAATCCAACTCGTTGTGACTTTTCTGTTCCAAGTCATCCAAGTACTTGTTTGCTTTCTTCCTGAAGTCTGCGATGGTTCGCTTAACTTGTTGTTTCTCCTTGTCGATGCGAGATCTGTCTGTTTTTCGGTCATCTTGCAAATTGTTAAGATCCGACAGGAAGACCTTTGTTTCCTTCTTTATGTTGTGATATTCATTGCTCATCTTTATGCCTTTGGCAGCATCGGGTAAATGTTGGGTTTTGTTGCAGTAACTGAAAAAATATGAATCCAAAAAATAATTCCAATCACAGTTGATTTTGCTGACATTCACACCGCGTGAATCGGCCTTACCTGCTTTGTAATGCTGTTAAGATTATACCGGTTATATGCAATCGATACATTGCATTACCCTCGTCTGCGTTAAAGATACAAACTCAAGGGTAAACGATGTTTGCTTCATGACAAATGTATTTGGGTATCAATACAAGAAGTCATGAAATTAAGTTAATTTCCTGTTCGGCAGTGCATGTGTTATCCTCTTAATATGATTTAATCTAATTAATCTGGCCAATAAGTTTTGTACCCAGAAGTTCTTAAAATTTCAGTTTAAGATAAAGCCATGTAGAGGGTTATAACCAAATATACCGTAACAAACACTACTTTCAGTGTAAAGGACCTGAATAGTTAGTGCATGCAAGTAAGTATGGACCGGTCAGGCCACGGCGGAAAGTCGTTCCTGAAAAAAAATCTTTATAAATGATTCTTATTGTAAATGGCATTCGGAAATATGCATGAAAATGTTTATAATTATCAAGCCTTTATGATAAAGCATATTACCATAGCAACAACATTTAAATCAAAATGTGTGATTTTTACTCATCTGGACCACTTTCCCAGTCACAGTCACATATTTATTATGAATATTTGAAAACACATATCTCTCTGTTCTGTAATATATTTTACGTTTGCAGTCATAATTATGTAAAATGAGTAGGACAAATGCACATGTATACTTGCATATGAGAAGTTTCTACATCTTGCTACATTGACGGGAAAAGTTAAAGTAAACAGAAAATAAAACAGACTGTTGCACTGCGGTCGCCTTCATATCGAAACTTATTAAGGTACTTCGCCTACAAAACTAAAGAGAACTAAAGCCAACTAATTAATGCAAATAAAGGCTTATCAGTCGCCGTTTTCAATCTTAAAGTCCCATTAGCACTCTAGGTACTAATAAATAAATAAATTTAAAGAAAGAATAATGATAACATCGTGTCGAAAAAAGTGTTGTCAGACAGCATTTTATTATTTTTTGCAATATGATTGAAAAATGTAGCGCTATATTTATAGCATGTTCTTTGATTTCAAAAGCAACGTTAGCTATGTAATATAAGAGCTACAAGTAATTTTAAATTCAAAGTGCTAATTGGACTTTAACTACACTGATATTTGAGTTGGGTCTTTCATTAAGATGACAATCGCATGGCCTTTCAATCAAACGACACTTCACTCATAACATTGATATTTTTAAAAATATTACCTGTGTTCAAGAGCCTTACAGACACTGCAGCAGACGACATCATGATTTCCACAGAAAATATGCACTAGTTCTCCAGGATGCGTTAAACAGCGCTTTGTTGGGAAGGACGTGATTGCGGAGTGGCTCACGGCGGTGAACTGTCCTTTATCCAGTAGTTTGTGCCGTCTATTCAAAGGAAGCCGATTGTGAGATTTAACACATGGGTCACACATGAAAACAAAACACTCTTCACAGTAACTATCAGCTTCCACATGTCTTCCTTCATCTCCACACAGAGAACACGAGAAATCATAGAATGGTTCATGTCCGCCTTCAAACGTCCTAGATAAATCGCCCCCAGTAGCCATATCGTATAACAAATTTGTTACATTTTAATACGTTAATACACCTGCATAAGAATTTTAATACATTGTACACCCGTATACAAATAATAGTAAAACAAAACCATACTAAACCAACAAGTGAATAATTATCATTTCTGTTTATATATTGCTACACAATTTATCGATTCTTCACTATGAGTCGTAAGAACATTGAATACATGTACAATGTTTTATTTTGGTTAGCATTACTAGTATTCTGTTCACTAGTTAGACTTGGATACCGTGATCAACAAACATGTAACGAGATATTTACCGAAATAAAGATAGATCCAAAACTTGCTTTGATCGAGTATAGATCCTACCTATGAATGAACGATTATGAGGTGTTTTATGCGTGAACGTCTCAATTGATCAGTTTCATAAAGATATCATACCAGAAATGTTTGCCTTTGATATAGATAAATTTGTATTTATTGAATCGTGTTGAAGGCTGGCGTATTGAAATATCTTTATAGAAACACCACTTGATTTCACATAGGCTTATATAGGAAATCTTTAAAAATCGTCTCTGAAACCGCAAGGCCTTTGAGCTTAGATATTTAGAATGTAGTATTGTCTTGTGGACCTCTATCAAGATTGTTCAAAGCATAACCCCAGGTAAAAAAAGATCGGGTATCTCTTTAATTTACATCCTACTAGGCTTTTATAGGCAAAAATTGAAAATTTCTTCTCTCTCAAACCACACGGCCTAGTGCTTAGATATTTAGCATGTACCATTGTTTAGTTAACTCCTACCAATATGGTTCAAATCATGACCCCCTATTAACAATGTACTGACAAACATTTAGTTTTATTGGCAAACACTGAGAAAGGTCGGTGGTACTGTCTTACTGACATCTCTTGTCACCTGTAATATTAACATATTGTCGCCACGGTTAATGTGTGTACGCGTACAGGGTCAACAACAAAAAATCACTTTCTGTATCATACAAAAAGGCTGACTACATTGCCTGATCGGCCTTACGATGTAAAACATTGGACTCACTCTAATTAGAGAAGAACTAGTAAATATCTTACAGTGCTAAAGGTGCATTTGCAAAATGAAGGATGAAGGAAACTAATGCTGCCTGTTTTTTCATACATTGTATTCATCAAGAAAACTAAATGAAAATCAAACCATGTTTAAATGCAAATGAACATTTTTGGAATTTTTTAAAGTCAGTTAAATTGCAACACATTTTATTTCAGACATTTTGTTTTTGGCTTGGGACTGTTAAGATTCAACAGTATTGTATAAGAACTGTATTAATGCACTCCCACATTTGTAGCAAGCTGTATCGAAAACTCAGATTTATCCTGAATGTACTTTCAGCTGGTATGTCCGGTCTGTAGGGAGAAAAAAAACAAAAATAATATCAAACAGGGAATGCCACGTACCAAAAACGCAGAAGACGACTTTGACACCGTACTGAAGGAGGAGGATTTTGTGTTCATTCATACCACTGAGTTGAAGAAACTACAGGCCAATGGTGTTCTGGAGCGTCAGAAATACCTAGTCAAAAATGATGTAGGTTTACAGTATACTAGGATGGTTGTGGAATAGAACTGATTAACAGATACTAATTTTTTGTTTACGAAATGAAATTTGTGTTTCAGATGATAACATATATTAAATATGTTAGTTAAAAGAGAGTAACTTGACATTTTAGATGTTTTGAAATAAATGTATCTTCTTTGTGGGCTTTAAGTTCTGTGTGTTTTTACAAATTTTTAAGTTCACATTGCATTCTTTCTATTACAGGATGTGGTTTTGTTAGCACTTCCAAAGGTTGAAGAGAAACAAAAGTCTGATAGACCACGGCCTAGAGAGTCCATATATGAGGAGGTAGACGTAGAAAAGTTGAAGGTTCTTCAGTCAGAATCAGAGAGAAATCCGAAAGTCCAAGGAGAGGATGGAAGTGACAGAAGTCAAAAATCTGACTACAGATGAGGCAGAGGAAGAGGCTTTTAATTCAATGATAAAGATACTGATAGAAACAAAGAGAGAAGAGATTGAAAGAAGAACATAAAGAAAAAAACACAGAGAGAAAAGAGATTGAAGAAAGAAAGGAAATACAGAACTATGGATGGTAAGGATTCTGATGAGAATGATGATGTAAGAACTAAGATCGAAGATGGTTCTTATCATAAAAGGAAAGGTCCTGGAGCTAAAAGAAAGCTGTGGAAAGATGAAGATACTCAAGATAGTAATGAGAAAATAGAAACTATAGCAGAGGTCAGGTTAAATACAGAAGGGATCAAATTGTAGATAAAGATAACGAATTGAAAGAAACATCAGGAAATGAATCTGATGGCCAGGCAATTTCAAGTGGAAAGTCTGATTTAATATGCAGAAAAGAAAATGAAGTAGAGGAGATCTGGCAAGAACAAGAAAATATGAAAAGGGCAGTTGAAGTAGAAATAGACAAAGAGAGTGATGAAAATCAACAAACTGTTAAAATTAGAGGTGGATTAGGCAGACCAAAATTAAAGAAAAAGACCGTAATATCTGCTAAAACTGTCGAGAAATACAGAAGAGGCAGTTTTGGCAGACCTGAAATGAACTGATATAGAGATGAAAACTTTGCAGATACTAGAGTTTGAAGAAGCAGGCGAGGTTTTGGCAAACCAGGTAAAGCTTTCAAAGAAATATATGCAGTTAATCCTGAAATATGTGGTCAAGATTTTGAAAATGAGAAAACCAAGTGTGATGAGAAAAGTAACAGTGAATCTGTTGAAGTCAGTAATACAAAAACAGATATAAATTCGGAAGAAATAAAGGACAAAGATGAAATAAAGAGTTGCACATTGTAGTTCTGATGACCAAATAACCTACAATAGAAATTTTAAAGTAATAGAGGGGGTTTTGGTAAACCATCTGAGAGAAGAAATGATTACAGAGAACAGTCCTATAACGAAGTCAACATCTCTGCAAATAACTTCAATAGACAAAGAAGAGGTGGTTTCGGAAAACCTTAAAAGAAAAATTATCAAAATGAACGTAACATAGGTGGGAGAACTAGAAAAAACAGAGGTGGTTTAGGGCATCCAAAGAAAAATATTAAAGGAAAATCAGAAAACATATCCAGACCAGGTAGTGGTGAAACAATTAGTGATAATAAATCACTAATTGTTGGGATAGTAAATCATATACTTGTAGTCCAAGAATAGAAAATCAGTCCAAAGATGAAGATAGACAGAAGAAATCTACTAGTTACAGACACAGTAGAGATAGTAAACATCGTGGTTACTGGAAAGAAGAAGACAGCAGAACATATTCAAGGGAGGGAAAGTCATACAGAGACACAGGATGATATGGGTATGAAGAAAGATATAAATATGGTGACAGGAATGACAAAGGTTATAGAGAATATAAAAGTTTTAGAAATTCCAATAATTATCATGAGAAATATGATAAGCAGAATAGATTCAAGAATGAGGAGAGGAAAACGGACAGTTTTGAAAGCCAAAATGAGGGAATGAATCATTAAAGTGGGGTTAGAGAGGAAGCGAATGAACATGAAAGAAAAAGTAGTGGATTTCACAGAAGTGGAGGAAGTGGAAGATATAATGGCAATGATAGAAACAGAACAGAAAATAATGGATCTAGAAATAAAAGTACATTGGCTTCAAATAGTGAACAGGGAGACACGTGTACTGAAAATACGTTAAAACAGTTTGATAAAATGTCAGTTTCTATTGATAGCTCCAACACACATGAGCGTTGTGTTAATTCAAGTGTAAATAATAAATCTGAAGTCTGTGATAGCAAAGGTGCTGACAAATGTGAAAAGAATGGAGGACCTCCTGGGTTTGCAGTTTCTCCACCCCCGGGCTTTCAGAGGACAGACAAAACTAGTACAGTAGTTGAGCCACCACCAGGGTTCAGTTAGAAAACTGTGATAAATATTCCACAAAATTGTGATATCTAAGACTTTAGAGAAGAATGCCTTATGAATCATGAGTGATTGAGAGGCTACAGGTTACTACTTGCTTTAAACATATCTACATTAAAACAATTATCTTAAAATTATTTTAGGACTATGTAAGCGTTTTAATCTATTAAGCAATAAAGATTTTTCTATACAATTTAATGGAGACAGCATGATAAAAGGTTACATGCAGTAAGACTGTCAGTCACAGTTAGCTTATGTGTTCCCTTAGACTGGCAGTCTTTCAACTCTAGTAAATTTTGTTCTTAAGACTGAGTCTTATAAATTTCTGAAAGAGCATCTATAGCAAAAAACAATGCTCAGGCCCCTGGGGGGAATTTACGCCTTATTCCTTGTATACTGGTTACATGTATCCAGTTTCAGTATAATATCTTAGTGAAGAAAGGAAAACTGGTTTAATATGTGTGTTTGCCCTCAAGGCAATTGAATTTTTATAAATAGTAAGCCAAAAAAGTTGTCTGTTTGTAGTAATTCCTTCTCAAAAGGTTTGTGTCCAAGTGAATTGAAATACAAAAAAATGTACTACTGGTAGTTTTTCGATGTTGAGGCTAGCTAAGTCTACACACAGAATCTAAGATAATTCAAAATATCTTGACTTGATATATGTACCAGATGTTAATATGCATCTGCAATACTTAATTTTATCAGGAAACCTGAAACTGTATGGTCAAATGGAACTACGTCAGTATGTGAAGTTTATTTATTTTTTGTTTTCCTTTTTTGAGCTATTGTCATGTTTCGTTTATGTCAAGGTTTGTGTCTACTTTTATCGTGAAGTACCAAAGCTGCTTGGAAGAGTAGACGACTGCAATTGAAGTTTATTATTATGTGTTGTATTTGTATAAGCTAATGCTTTTAGACCTTCAAAGAGGCCGATTACTTGGAGGAAACCACTTTGAGTTCCTGAAACTTTGTTCAAATGTTCATCACTAAAAGGATGGACTTGAGTCAAATGTTCATCTCATCGAGAGCTTTCAGAACCCCTTTTCCGACTGGGCTGGCTGGAGATAAACGTCACACTTTGTGGTCAAATGTCAGGAGGCTTTGTCCTTAACGTACCAATAGATTATCATGAAACTAGAATTAAATCTTCATCTCATCAAGACGATATGCAGAACCAATGTTACAGCCATGCCATCTCAAGGTCAAGTTAGCACTTAGGAGTCAAGGTCATGAAAATAGATCTTCTAAACCTGCTGACCGATTTTAACATGACTGGTGAAATGTTGTCAAATAAGGAAGGTCAGAGGTCGCACTTCAGGATTGAGTTATGTGACCTTATTTCAGGTCAGTTCTAAGTCATAAACCTCAAACCATATTTCATAGTAACATGGAACAAAATGTTAACTATGTATAGCTTTACAAAATCCAGGGAAGATGATGTTTCTAGTCACAAGACCTTTACAAGAGTTATTTTAATCGCATTGATGATTCTAGTGAAAGGTCAAAATGTGCAATGATAAGGACAAGATAAAATATTTATTGAAAGTAAATAGTTTCAGTTTTTTTCACCATAAGAAGATGAGTACTCTTCAATCTCATAGAAAAACAATTATCAGAAAAGTGTGTGCTCTGGCATGGTGGCATAACTCTTGTTGACAGTCGAGTTCTTGAATTATTTAAGTGTCTTACTTGAAATGAGGTTGTTGTTGATGTTTAATTATTATGCTTAAAGACTAGAAAATAAATAGCCTGAAATACAAGCTGTGTCGATGATTCTGGTTAAAGGTATACAATGGACTTCTGACTTGTAAATAGGAAATGTCTGTTATATATTTAGATAATTATTAATATGTTTATAAATATATTTTAAATTCAAAGGCACTTCCAGCATTGAATGAGTATAGAGTACAGTAAAGTTCCTGTATTGAAGCCACCCTTTGGATCAGTCACAAAGTGGTCTTCTAAATGAATTGGTCTTATAAGCGAGACCTTTTTAGAATGAAATTTATCATTTGCTTCTGAAATGACTGGTCTTGATATCATATTGAAATGCAGTCTTGACATTAGATTGTCTTTATTAGCTCATCTGGCTTTGCCAGTGTGAGATTTTCTAATGGATGATTGTCCGTCGTCCGTCAACATTACGATTCAAACGACATCTCCTGAAGCCACTGGGTCAATGTTGATGGAAACTATGTAGGGATGTTCCATGTATGAAGCTCTACCAATATTGCAACTCTGGTTGCTATGGCAAAAAATTGCCTAGTAACCTCTACCAAGTTTGTTCAAGTCATGACCCTAGGGTCAAAACTGACCCAGCCCGGTGTTCTCTTTATTTTACATAGGAAAAACCTTGAATGTCTTCTCTGAAACCACAAGGCCTAGAGCTTGGATATTTAGCATGTTGCATTGCATTATGGACCTGTACCAAGATTGTTCAAATCATGAACCAAGGTTGAAAATTAACCCATCCCAGGGGGAGGGGAGCGTCACTTTATTTCACATAGGCTTATATAGTGGACCTCTATGAATTATGTTAAAGTCATGACCCCTTGTATTATTGGAAATTGATATACAGGTGAGCGATATAGGGCCATCTTGGCCCTCTTGTTGTGGAACTTTACTGTAATCATGTAGTCTCAACAGCTGCCTGCTGTGTGTCAGGAACATAAATAACCTGTACTGTCCTTATCAGACCTGGTCTTTATATTGTTCACAAGTTCCGATTACTCGGATGAATTTTTTTTTTGGTAGTGTGCACTTTTGAAAAGTTTAATTACAAAAAAATGCTTTAAATTTGTTATGGTGACATTTTTGCTTCAAATAGCGAATAGCTTTTATAAATCAAGTAAACTTCATGCTTTGTGTATATGAGTAACAACCCCTGTTCAGTCAGAGAAAAGTGCTTACTAGACTGGAAATTTAAATCCACTTTCTTGCAGTAACTTCATGATTGTATGTCCAGGTATTCTTTCCAATGAACTGTGTCATTGCATAGTTTCACTAATCTCCAACTGGGACATTCAGGAATAAGGAAACAAAACAATACATTTTCCACATTTATTTTTAGTACCAGGAATAAACTTTTACCAACAATTATCATTTTACACAATAGTACACAAGTTCTGACAATATTCAATACAAAATTCTCTTGAAAGGAAAACCTTTTAAAAATACCCGAGTCATGACCCTACCAGGGGGATCACTTGGTTTTACATAGGCTTATATAGGAAACCTTTTTCTCTGAAACCACAAGACCTAGAGCTTAGGTATTTAGCATGTAGCATTGCCTAGTATTCAAATCGTAAACCCAATGTCAAAACTGACCCTGCCGGGTGTCACTTCATTATACCCCCGAAACGAAGTTTGGGGGGGGGTATATAGGAGTCACCCGGTGGTTGGTCGGTCGGTCGGTCGGTCGGTCGGGCGGTCGGTCAGGCAGTCCGTTGCATTTTCCTTGTCCGGAGCATAACTTGAAAACCACTGGTTGGAATTCAATACTACATCATACAATGGTCAAGCACATTGAGAGGAAGTGCAGTGCACAAGAACCATAACTCTTTCTTGACTAATTACAATTATTGCCCTTTGTTACTTTTCCTTGTCCGGAGCATAACTTGAAAACTACTGGTTGGAATTCAAAACAACTTCAT
>JAUMHA010387325.1:9808-24570 GCA_032359765.1 Saxidomus gigantea
TAATATTTGATGCTTTGATAATTGGACCTGTACAACTTAAGGCTTCTGTGAAGTAAATTAAATTTTGACCATCAGGTTTGGAGATTAAAAGCGCACAAGATTTTACTATCTCGACCCCCTGTGACCTTTGATCTAGTGATCCGAAACATGGACCATGAACAACTAGGCATGGTGCTTATCACTTCTATGAAGTATCATTACATTCTGACCAGTGGTTTTGGAGATTTAGCGTCCACAAGATTCAACCATCTCGAGTCCCTGTGACCTTTACCTTTGACATAGATACCCGAAACCTGAACCATGCACAACTATGCATTCTACTTATCACTTGTGTGAAGTATCATTGAATTCTGACCAGGGGTTTTTGAGATTTATCGTCCACAATATTTTACTATCCCGAGCCCCTGTGACCTTGACCTTTGACCTAGAGACCCGAAACATAGACCATGCACAACGAGGCATTGTAGTTATCACTAGTGTGAAGTATCATTAAATTCTTACCAGGGGTATTGGAGATCTAGTGTCCACAAGATTCCGTCTACAGACAGACGGACGGACGGACAGACGGACAGACAAGCTGAATCCAGTATATCCCCCCTAACACTTTGTGTTCGGGGGGTATAATAACAAGCCGATACAAGCCGGCCCACTTATTCAATTAAAGGTGTTGAAGATTCTAGCGACCGTTTAGAGTGATTAAGGCACCAATTCAGAATTTTGAGACTAGAGGGATTAAAGTTTTGTCGAATAATCGCACTTTATTCATCGTATGTTGAGATATTACATTTTATCGATATTGAAAAAATAGGATACATAGCGGGACTTAGTTTTGTCGAAAACTGAAATGCATTTCAAGTTAACGAGATTTGACTGTATTTATAAATAATGTATTCATTTGATAATCAAGCGTCCGGATAAAAAATATCATTCATTGCCTGTTTAATTGGCGTTTTGAATTTTTTTTTATAATTTAGCTTCTTAGAAAAATTGCCAAAATTACATTCTTGAAGAAACTAACGCTCACATCCGCCTCTACATTTCCTCTTTCCCGGAAAACCTGGTTGTCAACATCAGGTACAGCATATCTCTGTCGTATATGGAACTATCGTTGCATTTGTCCTAATAAATCATCATGATTTGTCATGATTAAATCAATGCATTACATGTATCACATCATATTCATGAAGTGTGTTAAACACTATTCATCTTGACACCCGCCAGGAACGCGATTGTACTCTCAAGTTTTGGCAACGTCATTATTAGAGCATATATGTATTAGACTTTGTAACATTGGTCACACGATCGCTGTTTCACTATTGGTAGGTAACTTTCATCTTTATTTAAGTTAATTCATAAGTAACTAAGACCTAATGTATCTAATAGAGATTCTACATGCACTGTCCAACATTTGTTATTAATATAACATTGATATACTGAGCAGTGTGTGAACTGAGTGTTTTATTAGACTTAACCGGTACTTTGCAGCTATAATTTTGAAATAGAAACAACGAGAATAACAGATTTATAAAGCGTGTACATATAAACGGGTAGAATCAAAATATCACATTTTAGTGTGCTGCCAAGTTCACTCTGTAAGTTACTAATGTAAAAAACGAGTAGTTATGAAACACATGGTCTAATATGCATAGCTTTATATCATTGATGAGAGAAAAATGTAGACCTAACATTTGATATAAATACAAGTACATTGTATGAAATTAAAGGTAAATGCATCTGCTTCTCAGAACAAATAAAACATTAAAATTAATTGTGCTCATATGTATATGTGTGTATTTGAAATTGTACTGTACGGTTTGTAGACCGTATTCATCTTATTTACATGTTAAATGGCCGAAGGCAAACCCTTGATGCCCTGCTTAATAAACAAGAGTTCTAGAGAATGGTTTTATGAGACCTCTCTGGGAGTGGACACCTATCTCTCATGGCCAGCAAGTCAATAGCTCTTTGTAAAGAAAGTTATACTAATAACATTTCACATTTGCCGACGTAATTCACTTTCTTTTGACTTACACATAATAGTTTTACATATTCACCGGCATACTGCACTGTCTCTTAATATGGAAGTCGGATAAGAAGTGCCGATTGGCTTTTCTACCACTCGGGAAAGGAGCATATTTATGTAATAAATGTAAGGGTGTCACAAAACATGGACTGCCACTACCTGAAGTAGGTGGAAATTTCAGTCGTGTACGTTTTCCCCTTTGTGATGTAGGAATCATGTCAGGGTCATTGTAGTTAGTTTATCAATGCAAATGTGTCCATGTGATGGTCTGACAAACACAAGAAAGAAGTACCATAGGAACCTGGGAGTACAATCGCGTTCCTGACGTTTGTCAAGATGAATAACGTTCAACACACATGAATATGATGTAGTACATATAACGCATTGATTTACTCATGACAAATCATGATGATTTATTAGGACAAATGCAGCTTTAATTGTCTTTCGTTACAAAAAAGCACCTATCTTCCTAATTTACAAGCAAACTGTTGATGTATGTTAGCGCACACGAATATATGTTACAAAACTCATATGTAAATGACCTATTTTTAAAAATCATATATTCCAAAGACTTCTACATCTTATATGTCAGTAGAAGTGAGAGTGGTTCTCCTTGTTTTAAAGCAAGGGATACATAAAATCAGATCTAGCAATGTTTATTTAAATTCAATGGAAATACTTAAAACGATTGGGCTGGATATGCAATTTTTCCAAAATATTATGCTCATAATCATATTGGCTCGGTTTGATAATGTTTGTGTAGGGGGATTCAGGGGGATTCAAAGATAGGGAGTGTACAAATCTTATTTGGTACAATTTGGGCATTTCAAGGACAGACACTATGACCTGCCCGGATCAATCTTATCATTAAATTACTAAGTTCTTTTCAACAAGAAATAATATGCAAAAAATATTTGACCAGGCTTGGGATCTACTTAAAACGTAATCGAGTAAAAGAACAGAGGGTGTCATTTTGGCAAAACATCGACAATTCAAGGTCAGTTACTCCAGAGTGCTGACTTTTGCACTTAAAGTACCGCAATAATCAGTTGCTAATTAGTTCTTTCTCGGTCTGATCGAGAGGTTAACAGATTTCTCAAAATATTTCTGTATAGTGCTCTTTTTTCGCTTCAGTATTTTTTCCTATCTTCTTTAAACTATATTTTAGATGTAAATTAGCGACTGACTCTTGCTTTTTACAAGGTAAATATGTGTTGAATTATTGTAATGTAGTTTCATATATCCACTGTGGTAGTTTCTTATAATTCAAAATTGAATGGTCATGTACTAATATTTTATATGTCATGGCTTTATTGAAATGTTGTGATATTGTACATGAATGAGACTAAAATAAATATATATTATATACATGCGAAAAAAAAGCTGAGATATAATGCAAGTAAAACCATCAAAATTTGATAATGTGATCAAGTTTGGTAATGGTCCGGCAAAACTATTTGAGAAGAGAGTGGACAACATAACATGACACCGACCGCCGTATATGACTCAATCTAGGAGATAACAGAGATATAGCAACGCTTTGTGAATTTATTTCTCATAGTGCACTTTCGTATACGCGAAATAGTGGGATTAGGAAAGGACGCCCCAAAACGGGGACGGAAACGACGCTAGAAGCATGTTCTTTCATCCCATTCGAAATATTTGGTACCTTATGGTTTACAAATTTTGTTGAAAATGACGGAGATTGTGTCCCTCCGAAAAAATTTAAAATCCCACTCGTTTCGCGTATACGACAGTGCTGCATGCAAGGCAATGTAAGAAATGTAGCTAGTGGAGAGAAAAGCGATACTAGGGCATACATTTTCAAAGCTTCATTTCTTGTTCTAGGCTTAATGACAGATGTTAATGTTCAAGTCGATATTTATGAAATAACTAGGTCTGAACATGAAGAAAAGGTAAAATACATTTTCCTTCAATTTAAAAATCAGTGTCATAATCTAATATATGTATAAACATGCAACAACTTTTGCAATGTGATTTCATAAACTGCATTTAAATACACAATTCGTTTTGAAATGTTTCAAAATAAATTACTATTTTCTGATACCAATAGTAAAAGATAGAAGTTTGACTAATTTTCTTAAAATCAAGAGCATTAAACATTAACATCGTTAGTTTTCGATGCATTATGAGACAGTTCAAACATAAACTATATTAGTAATAGTTAGTGCTTTTTGTCATTTATAATGTATTCTTTTTCTTAGTGTTCAAGTTTCATTCATTTTCACATTCATTTTGTAATTTGCATAAAAATACAGAATATTGCTTTTTCATACAAAGGGTCATAACATGATGACAAGCATGATTTTACTTTTAATCAAATTTTTTACAGAAGAGACACAGATGTAGAAACGCAAATGATATTGAACTGAACGAACATTCAAAAGTGACCAATTAAGAAAATTACTGAGTGTAGAAGTGTAATATAGAAAATTTAGGCCGATATCTGTACAAGGTATTGAAATATCAATCAAAAGTGACCAATTAAGAAAACTTTTGCGGAGTGAAGTAGTGTTTTATGTTAGAAATACGGCAGTGGCGACTTTAGGCCGTTAATCCTTCAATATATGATCTCTTAAGAAGCAATATATGAGTGAAATAATTTGAAGTTGGTTAAACATTTAGGGTACAATTTAGGTGAAGTAAATGAGTTAACAACTTTAAAAAATCAGCTTATACATGATCATTTAAATAGAGCCACATGTTCTGTAAGACCTGTCTAAATAAAACGTTGTTTCTCTCATAACAGTTTCTCCTTCATTCGTCAAAGGATTTGCTGTTTGTGACACTTTCGTGGTTATATTTCCTGACAGAATTTCCATATTAACATTGCCTTATGAATTGTAATTTTGGGTAGGTAATATCTTATTTAGATATTCGTATGCACGGTGCTAGTGAAACGACACCGCATCTTATCAATTTCGCGGGAATTAATAATGATGATGACGATAATGATGTTTATAATAATGATAGTTATTATCAATTTGTGATTCACTCTTGAATCACTCTTCAATCTACCATTCACTTATCTAGTAATATATAACATTACAGTAGTACAGTACCAGTCACTGGTGTGAATAGGTGTAGTAAGGAGTTGGTTTTATGACAGCAAGTCATTCATCCCATATATGATAAGATATGTGTAGACATGTTTGTCATGTGTCTTGTGTTATGTGCTTAAGATTTTTTGAGACAAATAAGCTTATTAATTTAGTAATGCTTCTTGACGCGTTTGCAATTATGTTCTTTATGCAAATGTATGATGCTCACGAGAATTTGTGTAATTTGCATAATTAATGTACATGCATTGTGTTTTAATATTTATAATATATAGTAAAACGCCCAAAATGTGACAATTTTAAGTGAAAATTTTGCAGTTTACATTCAATTTGTTTAAAAGCTATAGCACTTATTTTAGGATCACAAACGGGATATAATAAAACAATCATTCTTCTTTTAGTGATATATTTCATATAAAAATAAATAAAGAAAAAAAATGGTATTTTTTAAGGTTTTGTTCAACAGGTATGAAATTTATTTTTACGATCGGAGCTCGGTTACGTAACACTTGTTATGATCTTTAAAACGTTGTATATTGGGGTTTGTTTAACAAAATGGGTTAGAATCTTCATGTTTTGTTCATAAAAAGGCAAAACATTTCATTGAAATCGGATATAGATGATATTGTCTTTATAGCTAAGATCCATGAAATGTTCAGTATAATATTATCAATAATATTATTTAGCTTTTGATGTTAATTTGCAACACATGAAAGATTCAATATGCAAGTATTTTTATTTCGAAGCACTTGCACGGAATACGAATACTTTTATATTTTGTTTTACATTTTTCTTTGTCCCGTGTGAAAGGCAAGCATTCGCTCCGCTGAAATTAGTGTCATTTTATGGGTGTCAACATAGATTTTCTTCCAGAGCAAAGCTATTTTTCATGATACACAGGTAAAAAGAAGGTTGTCTTATTACTCGTATCTTTTGTCTTTAATTTATTCCCGAAGAAATAAACTGATTATTACATGAACAAAAAGAGAAGAAAAAAGCATGCAAGGTTTGATCTGTGTGCAAAGTATTAAATGACAACATCTGTAAAATTTAACAGGTGTTATTTTACTGCAGAAATGGAAAAAGTGTTTCTATACAATATATCCTTATTTCTTCTAAAATGTTCATTATAATTTCAAGCAATGTAGACAGCGTTACAAACCAGCTGCAGCTGTAACTTTGAAGGGAAACTATATTTGATCATATGGTTTGAAAATGAAAAATCACGAACTTTTAAAGGCTCACTTTTAAAGACAGTCAACGTCAAGCGTTTACGAGAGTATGTAAAATCTATTTATTATTCTGAAAAGGAAACTGTGCTATTTCTCAAATTAAAAAAAGCCTACAGACATCAAATGTCAGTCTTTATCAGATCAGGAATAACTGAATGGGAAATAAAAAAGTTGACATACTATTTAACGCGGACCTGTAGGTCCACCTATTTACATTTTAAAAGCACACCATGATTTTGCAATAGACTTGCCTTGTGCGTCTGTACTTGAAAATAACAGGTGTACAATTTTCAACAATTCTCACCAACAAACATTACGCAAGTGTAAAGGGATCAGCTGAATATGAAAAAGCAAGTGCATACTAACATATGCTTTTAAAGATTTTCCCCTTTACACACAAAAGTAACTCGTCAAGTTCAATATCTTCATTAGGCAATATTCAAGTACAATCGATAATCAATTATTTATGACCCTGTCCGTTATTTACGGATTTTACCGAACCGTAGTTATTTCCGTTGTCTCCTAATCCCCAATACTTATCGATTGCTTGACACTTTGTCTGCCGTATGCCAAGATCTTTTATCAGTGAATATATACTTTAGGTAGATTCAATACAGCCCGACACCCAGTAGCCTGTAGAACGACTGGTACTTTTGACAGCCCCAATTGCAAGGTATGTGATATTATCTTTTACATTAAGAAAATATTATCACATATCAATTAATGAATTTAATATGTTTGAAATAATACTCCATGCTATTCGCTGAATAAAATGCTTGCGCGTTAAAATAACTGTTGTTGTAAATCTTCTCGCTGGTAGTTTTGCCACGTCGTCATTTACAGCATGTAAATGTCGTAGTTCTTGCATAAGTTTTACTTGGCCTACGCCTTTGTCGATGAGTCGACGGAATTTTTAGAGTCTGTACAACTTGCAATTTCGTATCTTTTTACATGTTCCCGTTCCGTTTCTGTTTCTAACATATCTGTCCGTAGTCGACTTCCCTTTTTTCTGCATTACTTATGCAAGCCCTTTTACAACAATGTCTCTACGTGGTCTGGTGCATTTCAGCGTGACACAATGATGCTAAACCTTGTTTCAAGTTGGTTAAGTCTAACGATGCTATTCCTTCAGACATGTGACGCTCGTAGTGAAATGAGCAGGTACGTAACACGATTGATTTTAAAATTATTAGACCTACTGCCTAGAAGAAACTGCTATTGCCGTTTACTTTACAATAAAGAAAATAAACCACATAACATGGAATTCTTCCTCATTTACATGACTAAAATGCGCGATATTTGCATATGTGCCTTGAATGTATGCAATTGATTTTGATCACTGTTAATTTTGTACATTTTTAAATTTGTAACGTCGAGCATGTCGTTTATAAGAGATTGGAATGTTACATGCTGAACGGTAATACTAGTAAGTGAAATGAGATATTGTATCTACTTATTAATTTTTTCTCTCTCCCGCGTAGTAAAGCCGGGTTTAGGAAAAGAGAATCACAGAGTCCTAATCTTGAATGTTCATCGTGTAATCAAACAGGAAACTGCAATGCCTTCATGTAAAGGGATCAACCACCAAACACGTTATTTAATGGCTCAAATCTGGAGAGTGACACAGACAGTTACCTGAAGCGAACCTTCTTTTTTCTAGTGACACAATTCACGTTATCAACTATCAACATGTAACAATGTAGACACCAAATGTTGTGTTCTACAATTCAAAATACGTTCTCATTTATGTGTCTCTAAGTAACACTAGTAACAAGAAGTAGCATCCTATATTCTTCTAGTAACATGAAAGGCACAAGTCAGAAGTAACATCCACTTACATTGTAAAATTAAAAATCTCAGTTCTACTTTATGACGGAGATTTTCTGCTTGGTCGATTTAAAATATTGCTTGTAGGCTGTGGTCTAATTTTGAAACCGATTCAAACCTCAAATATTCAAACTCAAAACGTGCACAAATTTCTTTTGCAAAGCTGAATATACGTTAATACTCCATTACGCACGTTTGTGGATACTTTAATCGATAGATCTAAGTTTCATAATGGCAAACATTCTGATTCAACGTGGCAACGTGGCTACATTTACTACAATTTTAAATAGTTCGACTGACTGGTATTGTTTTCAGCCAAAATGACCTAGTTGGGCTCATTAAGACAATATTAGGAAAATGGATTAATACGATGGCAAGTCGGATATGCTGATGTCTAATATTGCTTGCGTGACTGATTTAAAATAAGACAGCCGTGTAGAAAATCAATGTTGAAATAGACTGTATAAAATGTTGATAACGACAAAATTGTACTCTATGCTCTAAGAACAGCAACATTAAAAGTTTAGCGGATTAAATAGAGACAAGGGAACGAATATTGTATATTCGTAAGCAAACTGTTACTTTGTTTAATAATATGCCTGAAACTAGAGTAAAAAGGAAAATGTATGACTGTGCTGAAGAAAGAGAAATGTTGCTTTACAGTGAATTCTACAGGTGCGTTTCTCTAGGCAACGTCTTATTTAAATAAATACATCAACTTCGAGGTCATCAATGAAAGAGATGCGAAAACAATATTGAAATGCGTTTACAAATCTGCACTCATGACCTAAATTTAATGACTGTAGCTTATTCACAAGAAAGTAGGTCAAAATATTATTACTTTGGCTTTGTAACCAAGAAAGAAGTTAAAAGGGATTCGGACAATTTTGACCAAAGTCGTAGGGGTATACCTATAGACAATGCTGCAGACCAAATACCTAAGCTCTATGCCTTGTAATTAAGAGGTTGTATTCCAGTAGTATCTAAAGTAACTTCATTAATACTTCAACTTAAGTACAAACGATTGAATTATTATAATTATCTCAAAAGACAATGATTGTGCATAATTACATCATCATTAATTCAATCAATTTTCTGCATGCTTCAATTCACATTTACGTATAATTATCGTCTTAAGGAAATTATTAATTTAATGGAGCTTTTGAAATTTGACTTAAGATGCTACTGGAATATGGCCCAAGATCAAGCAAATAATCGAACTCATCAAATATCTTATAGGCATACACATTCTGTGTTCACATGATCAGAATTAAAGAAAACAAGTAGGTGCTTGGGTGTTAGCATTATTTAACATTCAAATTTTGTTAAATCAAGTATTAATCTATCAAAGTCGAACTCATTCGAACGATGATGCAACAGTTAAATATTGCATTTTGTTTTAAAAATACTAAACATACACCGTTTGTGAACACATGCTATTTACCTGTATGAAATTTCAAAAAAACAACTTACCAATGTGCTGAATATGATTTTGAAGTGATAACATCAAGAACATAACTTTTGAGGACACGACTAAACGTTAAAGTGACGAAAATGTACCCTCCTCCATTCCGTTTAGTACAAGCAGAATTTAGGAAAAGAGAATCTTAGAGTCCCAATTTGGATAGTCACCGTATCATTAAACAGGAGTGCACTGACTGACAGTGAAGGGGTCAACCACCATACATGTTCTTTATTAACCTTGAATGTCTACATTACATCATAAAAAGTCATATGAGATGGTTGGTGTTAGTGGAGTGCTGTTGTACATGTCCAAAAAGTAGTACACAGGGGTGTAGAATTCCTTTGTCCGACTTGTCGGACACGGGACATTTTGCCGGCGGACAATTGGATTTTGTCCGTCTCGGTTGCCCGCTTGCAAGTCAAAATTTTGAGAAAAAATAGGAAAAACGAATAAATCATGTACGAAAGTCCCTTTTCACACCGCCGGGACACTCTTGATCTATTTGCAGTATTCGGAAAACCAACACTTTTATCTGAATTGTTAAAACAATTCTACAGTTTGAACGCGGTTCATTCTTAGAAGGATAAAACATATGTAAACGAAAGTGAGCAGATATTATTATTGAAATGTTTTCAAAGAGTAATATTGTTTAAATAATTTGAAATATAAAAGGCGTGATGATAAACGCGGATAAATTGCAAATATTATTCAACATTGCATAATGCGAGACCGAAGCATGTTTTTTCCATAGATTTCGTATACAATTTTCAGATTTAAAACATTCTTATGCCAAAATTAAGCTTCAATATTAAACTTTGAAAAGATACGACTAACGACTACTGATTTATGTCATGGTATTAACTGTTATATGTTATTTGATCACTGCACCATTGGTGCACAAAACATCTGAAATTTAATAGATTTTTGCCATACCTCAGACATTACATGCAGATCTTCGTATCTGATACCACAAGTTTGCAAATGCAATCGTACGCAATTAAACTACCAAAGACTTTACCTCTCATGACTACATTTCGTTTGGATTGTGTTTGAAAAGAAAACAGGATACCTGAAGTTTATATCCCGAAAAACTGTACGTACATGTGCTTTCAATATTTATTATAATAATTCATTTCCACTTTAAAGTTCTGTATTAAACCCTAATTTAAAAAATACAGGAGAAGGACAAACCGTCTTGTTTTTAGACAATAGCATACAATACTTTCCTTTAACTTTAACTTTCACCATTTGACACAATTTGCAATACTTTCGTTAAATACTGGTAATCAAAGAAAATAGCAGATGGGAAGGGACTTTTTGTATATGATTATGCAAAAAAGTGATTTTTGCGTGATTTTTGAAAAACAAAATCACTTACACAAGTTTCGCGTTCAGCCCTCGGTGTGCTCTTACCACTGACACAGGACAACAGTGGTATAGGCTTATCTCATTGCGGTATTTTTACGTTATTTTACATGTTTATGATTAAGTAAAATGCTGATCAATTTAACAACTGCCATGAGTTTTTAAGCCATTTTAGTACCAGCTGTCCTAAATCTTCTGACAAAATACTAGGGTTATTTTTGTTTTAAATTAAAACTTAAATACTTTTTCATAATTGACACAAAAGTTACTCACAAAAAAGTGTGCTTTAGTTATAACAAAGGTTTCTACTAGTGTTCCATAGTCATTAACTGTTGTTGGCTGTTGGAAATATACAGTATCAGATCATTAAATTCAACTGAAAATCAAAATGAGGACTTCACTAGCCATACACTTGTAAAAACCAATCCCTGACTGGTAAAGAAATTTAATTATGGCCTCCTTTTCTCTCTTTATAGCCATCACAATCCACACCATAATATGTTTTTTCCATTTTAGAAAAACAATGGAATATTGCACTGAAAAATAAAACACATTTGAAATATGCCACGTAAAAAAATACTGAATAAGAGAACAGACAGAACAGAACAGAACAGAACAGAACAGAACATCTCTTTTATTTTCACACAGATACACAAGATACAACATGCGGTTAAGTACATTGTATGCATTATATATTTATCCAGTCATTTTGATCAAGAACGGTGTGATGGGGGTGGGGGGACTGGGGTGTTACAGAGAATTAATGTTTTATACAAGTCGTATGCATGTCATTCATTATAAATAAATTAGAAAAATATGCATTGAGTGGAGTTGTTTCTTTTGTTTTTCACATTCGGGTACAATTTGGTGTGCAGAATAATGCGTGTATATGTTTGGCGTACACGCCCTTATTAACTTAACTGGATTCCTACCAGTTCTCGGCCGGAAAATGAACATTTTTGTCTTTAGTTTAGCAACAAATACTAGCAAACCCATAAAATGTTCACAGGATAAACTTGGGTTCTCTGATGACACTATGAATCTACTGCGTCCATAGTACAATGGTTTATTTTGACTATATGCTTGCGCCAAACTAAACACTGTCAACATAAATCACCGCAGATATAAGCCACCGCCAACACTAAAGTAATGTTAAACTATTAAACTTTGAAACTGCTTATTCAATCAGTCTTTAATGGTTCAGTCTCTTTTATATACCTTTATCGCATTGTTAGTCGGACAATGTGGACATTTATACGATAGCGTATCGTATATTAGGGGTTTATCGTTGGTACCGGTTTTCCATATGACCAACGCCCCAAGAAGAGGTTAGTTATTTTAGGTTTTCGGATGATAGTGCAAGATACAGAGAGCGTCCCAATTCCAGAGATATCTACTGGTTCTTTAACATGCCATGTGTAAAGCACCCATTTATCGGACCTCGGTTTAAGTCTCATCCGAAAGACTGTTAGTAATTTAGTTGGTCAGCCCCGGGACTCGAACCCGGTACCTCGAGATTACAAATCTCGTGCTCTACCGATTGAGCTAACCAGGCTGACTATACGATAACAACCTTAGTTTTGAGTTATGTGATTGTAGCTTCCCTTGATTAAGTGTTCAGCATTATATGTCAAGGTTTTATTTTGGCGTCTGATGTAATTTGCGCCAATTTATGACACCGTCACTTAAAAACACTTAAAAAATGCCAACATTTGGCACCGCAGATTTAAAGCGCCATATAGTACATCAGTGCATATTTTTAATTTATTGCAAATTTACAGATATGAATTGATGAAGTATATGCTGCACAATACAAGTTACGACCCAGAAGTAAATAACAAACCAGGTACCTTTATACCATTATAACTGAAATTAGCTCTCGGATTTAGTACCACTTTTTGAACGATTTAGAACCTGTATTCTGAATCAAAGTTCTTTAGCCGTCGAAGACATCCTTTTTATTACTTATCTCGATTCTTCTTTCTGCCCTGGGTGTTCTCTCTTTTGCGGAAACCCAAACTTCTTAGAACAAATTACCGAAAAGCTTTAAATAATCCGGCACTGTATATTATAAAAGATATAAAGTAAGAGATGAGTCTTTAGATACAATTGTATGATAACCTTTTTTTATTACATGATTTTATCATGTATCATCATCCTTTACAACTGATGACACTATTTTGTTAACTATTTTAATATCGTACTTGATCATTTTAAATATTATTACTTCATGTATTGGCGCGAAAGGTTCTATGTTTAAGTTGAACAAATATACTTTTGTTCTGTTCTGTTGTTTTCTTGTCATAGACCATCAACTTAACGGAAACAAATTTCGAGAAAAAATACTCAGCTGTTAGATTACTAATTACGCCTAGTTATTGTATACATATGTAGTTGTTTAGACTAGTATAAAATCTCTCGCAGGGACCCAACATATTATACTTAACAATGAAAACAAAACAGGGGACTCATTGTTAAATATGCGTTTAAAGTGCGAAAAAATGATTGTCAAAGGTTTACAGAATACAGGGGAATTTTTTACCAAGTGAGGTAGGGGTTAAAAACTAAAATAAAACTTAATAATGTTTCAACTATGACATTCATTTTTTAAACAAAGTGATGATGGGTTTGCTGTAAGAGTAATAAATATATGTATGAGAGCATATAAATATCCTCAATATAACTTTAAATCACAGTAATACTTCAGTTATTAAAAGTATTTTTCATATCCTCCAATAAAAGTAAAATGTCATAATTACATAAAACTGTTTTATAAACAACAGGAAATAAGTTATAAATCAATTATCTTTACAAATCAATAACATTTATAGTCCTACTATTGTACTACATATCAGGTCCACTGACACACTGCTGGACCTCATACAGAAATCAAATGTCAGTCTTTACCAGATCAGGAATAACTGAATGGAAAATAAAAAGGTTGACGTACTATTTAACGCGGACCGGTAGGCCCACCTATGTACATTTTAAAAGCACACCATGATTTTGCAACAGACTTGCCTTGTGCGTCTGAACTTGAAAATAACAGGTCTACAATCTTCAACAATTATCACGAGCAAACATTACGCACGTGTAAAGGGATCAGCTAAATATGAAAAGGCATAATGGCTATATTCAGAAACGTTCCTCGACTCAAACTCGAACAGATAATTACCTTTAATCGGCTAACGGTCGATGCATTTCCTCCAATGAGGAGCGATTGGCTTCCTCGAGCTGCACTCAAGGTGTCATTTTGAATATGACTCCAGTGAGAAATGGTCAAATTGCAGGAAATAGATGAAGTTGTATAGGTCCGTATGCCATGGATAGTTTTAAAGGAAAGAGGCAACCCCTTAGATGAGTTTAATGATGTGGAATTCTTCTTTAAATATTATACTAGTACTTAAAAAAACGAAATAAAACTCAGTAGGCAATAAAACATTTTATAATCAAAAACTCACCCTAGATAAATCGCGCAGACTATATCGCCCTAGAAAGTGGGACAGTTGTGGTGGCAGAAGACGCCACTCAAAATAGTAGTCATAATCCCCTAAATGAATTTAACATTGTAATTTCAATAATTATACCCCCGAAACGAAGTTTGGGGGGGGAGGTATATAGGAGTTACCCGGTGGTTGGTCGGTCGGTCGGTCGGTCGGTCAGTCGGTCGGGCGGTCGGGCGGTCGGTTGGTCGGTCGGTCGGTCGGTCAGGCGGTCCGTTGCATTTTCCTTGTCCGGAGCATAACTTGAAAACTACTAGTTGGAATTCA
>JAUMHA010387337.1:0-12042 GCA_032359765.1 Saxidomus gigantea
AATTAAAATTAAAAAAAAAAAAAAATAATATAAAATATATATAACCCCCCCCCCCCCTCGTAACTGCTACTCCAGACGTCATTAGAGATCAAATTCTGGTAACTTCTAACCCTTTAAGTTTGAAGACTTTGTCAAAGCATTATCGAGTTGTTGAGTAGAATCGGTTTTTAAATATAATGTCACTGCTACCTTGAATCTAAGACTATTGACCCCGGAATCATTTGGTGTCATTTCCTTTCCTTCCGCTATACTCATTGCAAGGTTGCCAGTTACTGAGGCGTAACACTTTTGACCTCAAGTTCATTATGATCTTGACTTTTCTGCCCATGACGATTAGGGATAATCTTATTCTCATGAGATAGTATCCTGGTGAGATTTAAAAATCTTAAGTCAAAACAGTGTCAAGTATTTGAGCGGAAATGGTGTTTGAAATGCTCTGACCTAATAATCACTAGAGGTTCACCTACTATTCATTGTCCATATTCCTACCAAGTTTGAGACCTAAAGATCAAAGCCTTCTAAAATTGTTTTAAATGAGGGGGTTTATCCACAGTCCATGGCTATTATCACTATCAAGTTTTAGACCTCTATGTCAAAGCTTTTTCAAGTTTTTGAGGGGAAAATGTGAACAATGGTGCTTCAAACTGTGTAGGTCTTGAGCAGGCGTTGTTATAATAAAACCATCAACTAGAAATTCTATGATCATGTTTAGAGAACCATAAATATGTTTTTTAAGGAACGAATGTATTATGAAATGCACAACTGGACTGACGTTTCAAAGTGAAAGATTTCAGCAAAAGTTTCTCTGATGGAAGACCTTTTTTTAAAAGTCGCAGCAACTTCTATAGCGACATTGCACGACCTTAATAACTCTACCATTCAGTACTGTATGGAAAACGCCTTGTTTTAGTTACAACGGATCATAATTTGTCTACATAGGTATTAGAATAACGTACAGTCTAAGAAAATATTGGTCTTTTGAACAACTCATGACATTGGAAAATTATATTTTTTGAGAGCGTAAGATTAGAGTCTGGAAATAGGAATATTACTTATTGTAATATAATCAATAGATGACCGTTATTTTTAGGTATGCCCAAATTCAGAAAAAATATGACTGTGTTGACATTTGCAAAATTAATAGATTTTAGTGAAAGTCTTTCTATGCAAAGACTCTGAAGACATTCTAACTTTTTGCAAGTTCCAGAGACTTTCACAAACTTGACTTTTAAGAATTGCTGGCGGTCAAAATTCGAATTGCTTGTTTTAGGATGAAAATATCATAGACTTTAGGCATCTAAATAGCTTATTGAAACATCCTTCAACTGTTAATATGTATTTCTTTATTTGCACACTTTGAACATTGATTCCTGTGTTCTTGCGAGGGTTTAACATGTGTTTTCATCTATGAGCTTAAGATTTGGGACTTCAAATTCAAGGATAGAGAGGGAACACGAATGTTCAACCTGTTATACTCAAATAATGTTAATTTACATATAGATTTGAAATATTGATAGATTTTTGTGAAGTGTTTTCTGTTAAATGACTCTAAAAGCATTTATAACTTGTTTTTTGAATATCAAAAGTACATGTATGTGGTTGTAGCAACAGCATTTCCTTATTAAATTGAAAACGCAGTATTGTGCAAAGGGCCAAAGTTATACCGCTAGGCAGACGTTTATGTACGAATGTGGGTTCAACAATCTGAATTGATATTAAAAATCTATCTAAATAATTGAATTCGATATTTCTCTGTACACTAACTTAACATATTGATATTTCTGGCCTTGATCAAAGTCTAAGATTTGTGTTTTGACTAGATGAATTAAGATCTTAGGCGGTAACGCAATAAAACAAAATCGGTATTAAGTTTCTAGGTACAGTTAGCTGTTGGCAGACCATGCACACACATGTACTGTTTGAGTGTTCATTTAAACTTAAACGAAACTGCATGTAGCAATTACTTCACTACTCAGTACAGTGTGTTGGTTAAATTAAAACCACTTGTTTAAGGGACGAGAACAGGTTGAAATAGACATTCATTGATACCAGACACAAGCTTAATATGACAAGGGAAAAGTTAACCAGAAGACGTTCTGAACATATTAAGTTCAATGTTTATCCGAACTTTGAAATAACAAGAAAACAGTTTGTCTTAACAGAACATTAACCTTGTAAAGTCAACTTGAACAATGCTATTTGTGTGTTTTGTCATGTCTGCTAAATTTGTGTTAATTTGATACCCTACGTCTAATTACAATTTCACATTCGGAAGACCTAGAATCAAATTTATGTTGACTAATTGAAGTATCTAAGGTCTCTTCTTTGATTAGACTGCATGGATGTAATAGCTCAACCACTTAGTTTTGTATGGCGGGCTGACAAGCGGAGGTTTTATTTTGTTGACGAGATAGGTCCAAATATATCTACATAGTTATAAAATTTCGTATACTTTAAAAAGGTATTTCAACTAAGTACAATAAAGGACATTAAAATATGTTGTTTGTGTATTTTTTGTTATCT
Organism: Saxidomus gigantea; assembly: GCA_032359765.1. Taxonomy (NCBI): domain Eukaryota; kingdom Metazoa; phylum Mollusca; class Bivalvia; order Venerida; family Veneridae; genus Saxidomus; species Saxidomus gigantea. The sequence goes on from JAUMHA010387337.1 coordinate 2,524, forward strand.
AAATATGAGAGACAAAAACTTTTATGATTGTTGTCTGAAAAATATAGATCTTGACTTTCTACTGTAGAAGTTTACCTGTCGTTTTCACTGACAAAATTAAGAAGTGAACGAGCGCAGTGACAGTTGCAAAAGTCAAGAGAAAAGTTTCTCATTTTGAAAACCATGAACTCATATGTACTTTATTTTAAGTCAGGAAATTAGTAAATTATCTTGAGGAGGTGAATTTTTGACGAAACCGTCATGTAAACTCGTTCTAGAGGTACATGATGATACACTTAAACAAATGACCGTAAGTGTGACATTGACCTTGAACTGGAGGGTTGGAACAAGTGTTCTGCACGTCGTATTGATAAAATAATTATCAGACAAAAATGTCATGAAAATCTTTCCAATTATTTAGAAGTTATGCAGTGGACACACATGACACATTACTTATGGCATTTACCTCAAGCCTTTGGAATTAAATCGGACATAGGATCTGCACAACGGTTTGATGATGCGAACAGTTGACCAAAGTTATTTAAAAATCATTCAATGGATTAAGGAGTGAAAGAGTGGAAAAGAAAAGAAAAAATACCTTTGGTGTGGCATTAGCATTTAGCGGGCTAAATTGGTACACTTACTATACATCCTAAATTGAGGAGATGAACATTTGACAAAAGTATTGTTCAAGGGTTTAGATGTTATTGAGAGGAAACGAAAAAAAAATGCCCCTTAAGTGAGACCCTGACTTTGAACAGGTATGGTTGTGGCATGGATTCTGCGCGTCGTATCGATGAGATGAACATTTATAAATATATGAAACTACTCTAAGGGGCTTTGGAGCGGTGTTTAAAATGTATCTCGTGACTTTAAAATATCAAAAGTATGTGATATCACGAAACTGTATAATTTCAATTACATGTTTGATAAATCCATGCCGAGTCTTTGGCGCAAAAATTAAGTGACGAAATATGGTTCAGTTGCATATACTAGTTGATATGTAATAGATTTAGCAGATATTCTGACAAAACTTCAGGATTGATGCTTTGATGATTTGAGCAAATAGTTTGCTAAAGTTCTTAAGAACCGAAAAGTTAACTAATTTCTGACGCACGGAACAGGAATTAAAAGGCACAATTGCATGTGATATTTCTATTATAAAAATAAATTAATGAAAGATTAGACATGGTCTTTGAAATAACATGAATACATGTTTAAAATGTCAAGTGTCTCAGCTATAAGATTGAGTTTAATAACTGACGTATATGAGAGGGGAAGATGGGGAGGCACATTCGAACGACAAAATAATGTGGAAATAGGTCTTGATTGAAAACTAGAAAACTCTTAAAGTTTTATCGGAGTGTTCTGGGCTTAGGGAACAGGTAAGGTCCAAATGGATTCTGATCATTTGATTGTTAGATTAGATTGTTAAAACAACCTCAAGGTTCGAGTAGATGTTTCTTTGTTGACAACCTTTGACCATTTACACTTACAGGTTTGCTTAAAATATCATATGATAGCTTAAGATAAGCGACTGAAAATCCAATGATCAAGACGGGACCACAATGTTTACTTGCCTTAAAGCACGAAGTAATAAAACAACATACAGCTGCATTAACATGTGAAACTGTGTTATGTTTTAATGAAAGTTGCTAAGTTGCCGACCCTAAATAAACATATTTAGAGTTACAAATGTATTCGTATTCCTAGTGTTTCTGTATTAACAAAGCAGTCTTACTTCGATTACTTCATTACTCAATTTTACTCGGGTCTAAATTCAAACGGGTTGATTGTTGGACGGAATTGGGTCAGAAGTATCGAAACTGTTAAGTCGCTTGATAAGTAAAGATCAGGGACAAAACATTTAAAGATCGAAAGGGAAATGAAAAGTTTTCCAGTTTATACGTTTGTACACATGGTTTCAGGAAACGTATAACTGCATTGCTATTTGAAGAACAAACATTACATATTTGATTATTTTATCTTTTTGGAGTACTTTAACCAATATGCATACTCCCTCTTGACATGTCTGGAATCTTTGCTATATTATAAATGCAATACTTCAATATCTTGAGTAGATTTTGATGTGCTAGCTTGAGTAAAGAGATAAGATCTTATTGAATCATTCTGAAAGTGTATGCATATATTTCACATTTGACTAACTTTGTACGTATAAGGTAACATTTACAAGGTAACGACAGGATAGCTCCGCGCGTGGAGAATCAACAGAATATCATTCCTTTTATTTATACACAGACGTATTTAGAAATGAGAAAATGAGCAAACGTGTTTTGATTTTATAAAAAGTTCGCATATTGTACTTTCACTTTATAGAACATCCGCCTTAGCACAGTTACAATATTTTAGCAACTTGACTGCTTAGTATATGTTTGGGAAAAGAAACTAGACCTGCCTATTTTAGTGACGAGAAAACGCCATAATATATCTGGATATGAAATAGTTTTTCGATTTGAAATTTTTCGATTTACCAATTTTGGACCTTGTTACTTGATAGCTTCGGTTCTGCCACATATGTGTTCTTTTGATATCTCAAGTTCAAACCTTTCTCATATGCTAGACTATGCATATTAATTTGACTCTTTATATATCTAAATTGCCTGAGTTGATTATACTGCATTAACGTAATAACTCGACCACTCAGGTTGTGGCTGGCACACAAGCGATCTGCTTATTTTGTTGATGAGATAGGTTTGACTTTATGTAGATGTGTATTAGAAATATTCGTATTCGCTGAAAAAATATTTATATATTTAACAACTGAGGATAATATAACATTTTGTTTTTCATATTTCAAATTATTCTTACCTAAATATAAAAGACATGAAATGTCAGGACCGTTGTCAGGAATAAAAATATATAGTTTCACTGTTTTGAATACCCAGGGTCTTTGCCTTATCGAAAGTTCATGTCTATTATAACTTTACTACCCGTGACTGTGTGGAAGGGCTCAATTAGAGACGAACCAATAATTGAAAAATTCTTAAGGTACGAATGTATTGCTCTCTGTTGCCTACGTTTTTATATTAATACTAATTTTAGATATGTGTGGTTGTCATTTTAAACTATGAGTACTATAACTATAATTATAGGATCGAGAGAGAATGTAACAATATTATTTTGTTTATAACATGGAAGTATTCAGAAATTAAGAAGAACAGTGATACTAAATAATAGCTCAAACTGTTTTCTGTACGGATAAGATATGGTTGATACTTTTATGGATTGAAAAGTCAAACATTTTTTATCCTATGGTTTGGAATATGACCTTGGTAATAAAACATTTCTATCAAAAAGCACCAACATGTATAAGGTCATCTCCGTTCCGGTATCTCCTAAATTTGTCACATAGTATAACATCTCCTTTCAATTAGCATAGTAAAACTTCCAATCTACATGTACCACAATGAAGCCACATATATGGTTCAAAACGGAAGATGATTTCGATGGATTTGAAATGTTTGTTCCCTTATCCTAATAATTTATCAAAGGAACAGTGCCCACATTCCGGAAACAGTGTACCGGAATGTATACATAGTCTTCGTATTCTATTTTCGGTTATTGAGACAACAATATCGTGGATAAACGGTAAAACTAGGAATAGAACATTTGCAACCCATTGTACGCAGTTAAAAAGTTATTGTAACTTGCAGTGGCCTAACCGATAATAGTTGAAACATAATAGCATAAGAGCAACATTCAACCTATATGCAAAAATATGTTGCTATTTTCACAGACACTTGGAGTATGGAGTCCCAACCCGATTGACAGGCACAGTTTTATCAAGTAAGAACATCTACGGTCAAAAGGTAATCAAAAATAAAGTAATCAAAGCAAGTTGTAAAACAGCCTTATACTATACAAGATCTAAATCTTAACATTGTGAAAACCACGACTATGCCGCGATTATTAACTTGAATGTTAGTCGTTTCGCAATAACATCACATGCAAGTTGTGTCTTTCGATGTAGAAAATATTTGTCTTCAAAATCATATGCATGACAACACCTCATCTTCTTTGCTGTCAGTAAATTCCCTCCTGAAATTCTTCCGAAGGCAGTAAAATGTCACAAGCACACTTGCTTTTGAAACGCGCTTTTCGTCTGGCTACCAATTTCACAGCCTTCGAATGTACAGTGCAAGATACTTAGGAACCAATTCAAATTTTATGAAAACTAGTCTAAATATCTTCTAATAAATCGAGTCATGTAATGCAACTTGACCTTGTTCTGTCAACGAGAAAAGATAAAGGTCTAGATTATCATCCTAGATATTCATCTTTATCTTGTCACTTGCAGCATTATCGGCCAGATAATTTTTCTGATATACGGCAGTTGACTTCGCGATTGCTGGACTACTTAATTGAAAGAAAAAAATCATGTGGCTTGTTTTCCACCCAAAAGCAAAGAACAGTATAAAATTTTCTATTATTTGCAGTCACATGATAAATAATTTCCGTTAAGCAGGTCCCATTTTGATCTTATAACGTCATCAGTTCAAGTCTACGTCACCGAGGCACTAATGTTTTGGTAGCCATTATTTGTAAATAGTGTATTGAATTGAAAGACTTCTCAGTTTTAATTTATAACTTCAGCTAATTCATGTGACACAAAAAAAAGATAAACACTTAATTAAACAGCGTTTTATAAGAGAATGACTTCACTTTATTTAAGTAAGACAATTTAAATAATGCACAGTTCTAAACAAGATAGAAAAGGACATTTGATTTTAGATTTTCCTCTGATCTGGCGGTATTTTATTTCGACATTGCAGAGGCTGAATTTGTACATGGATGTCCTGTCAGCAGCAGTTAGTTGCAGAAAGGAATACTATTAATTTGAAAAGCACTCATTAGTGTCAGTGACAATGTTTTCATTTTCAAAACACTAGGATTCAATCATTCGTGGAAAGGAGCTTGATCGACTGAAATAAGATTTTATGTCCGTAACCCGTTTTGTCTGGAAAGAAACAAAGGTAAAGATAGCATCACTGTAACTTTTAAGGTCTTTGAATTTGAATTATATTTCCGAAAAACTTATGCAGTGTTAACAAACGTTGTTTAGGAAATCGAAACGGTTGCACGGCGGCCATTTTGTTTTGAATTTAAACAACGTTCTACTTAATCAGTAGGCAAACACGACGAGGCTCCAAATGCGGGATTTGACCGATCAGAATCAATCAAATATATATGTGGTATAAGATAACATTAGATATTTCTTCATTATGCACATTATTCTGACATTAATATAATTTGAAATGAGAACTACTTTTTCTCTGCGTGTGTCCAGTCCGCATAGTGTTTACTTTTGTTAAAGCTAGTTTCACTATAAAGCCAGACACTTCAAAGTGTGTTTTCAATGTGAGAAAGAATGACAGGATAAAAGAGTTTGGCTCACCCGATAAATTCCTCCGCCTTACCAGATAACCTTTCTCCATACACGCTACCAACCTATTATTATCTATTTCTTTACAATAACACTCACTGTACTAAGAAATGAAAATGAATCACAACGCTAATTTGCACAACATCTTTTGACTTTTGTACGTCTTCTTTAGATGCTGTGAACTACATTTAATATTTTGATAAACAAGTAAAATGACGTCGCTGAACGTAGCGCTTAACGGTATACAATACATGTTTATCGAATGTCCCAGCTGTCTGGTTATACAATTTAAAAATAAAGGGAGGTAATATAAATATATAAATGTAAGCGTTTTAAGAGAAATTCTCTAGGGCAACACAAAATTGTAGTAATAACTAATTCTTTATAACATCTTCTATAAATATATGTACATTTCATCAGAAAACGTCATATAGCAGAATACTTTTCATAGTCAATATTAGTTTACAATAATTTAAAACAAAAGTAGGTTTTATCAACCATATTCCTTGTCACGAGGGTGAAACTTTGTCAATAGGCATAACACTGTTCAATCGTTAAGATGTCGAGTAACATAAACAAATGATAGATCATTTAATAAATCCTTGAACAAATTTAAATAACATTTTCTGACAATAATAGATAACCATTTATCATTGAATACGATCATACCTTTCTCATATAGACACAATTCTTAACAAATACTTGGATCGTTTAAGAGTAGCTCCTAAACAATATGTTCAGCATGTTTTTACGCACTTACATGTTGTAGCATTTAAGCGTGCACAAAATCTCAAACATTATTTTCTTAAAACTAAGTTTTCGTCTAGATCAACTACTAATAAACGGGCATCTAAAAGTACACTGACTCAACATGAAAATTTACAGGTTTATAATATGCATGAGAAAGAAACACCACTACCTCACAATGCAGGAGGTGGAATTCAATCAGTTGTAAGAATGTTAAACTTCATCAGTTGGGGAGTGAGTTTATAAAAAAAAATCATCACAGGAGCTTTAAGATATAAGGTCATAAATTCACCTATATATTAATTTCAAAGGGAGGTAATGTAAGAATTCGAATATTTGGAGTCTCAACTCTCGCATTTGTAGTGTGTTTTCATAAAATAGTGTGGAGTGTTCTAGTCTTGACATTAGTTTCTCTAAACTGAGAGCAAAAAAAATATTTTGTCTTGACAAATAATTTTGTTTTTGATAAACTGTCTGATTTCAGTATATTAGTTATCTCCCTTTTATGCATGATAAATGACTTAAACATTTAAGTGTCAGTCACACCGGACTGACATACGTGCAACATATTATTTTTTCTTTTGTCGTATGACCGAGCGTAATACTTTTTTGTATTGCATTATGGTTTTAAGGTCCATCACCATTGATCAAGTTATGTGGTTGATGAGACCTGAACGTGATTTGTTGTTGTTGTATGTGCTTATGGTTCGCCATCCTTGTTAAAGGTATATGTTAAACGACCTTACTTAGCGTGATTTTGTCTGAAATGCTCGTATTTAAAGTAAACAATTATTAAACAGTATTCTGCTATGTTATGATTTCTCATAAAATGTACATATATTTACAGAAAATGTTATAAATAACTATTTGTCAATACACTTTAATGTTGCACTGAAATGTCTTCTTAAAACACTTACCTTTATGAATTTCTATTTTCTCCCTTTATTTTGCATTGTAAAACAGATAAGTGGATACATTTGAACCCGTATAGTATATTCTAAAATGTGGAAAGCGAATTTTTTTAGCATCTAGGTAGGTATATTTTAAGACAATTTTATTGAATGCTACTTTTTATCCTGTAAATGCAAATAAAAACGGTTCAGGCGTAAAAGTCTTCTGTTTACAGGAACAAAACACTTAATCGAGTAACCAGTAGACTGGTTCACACAAATGTGCAAGAAATCAAGGGAAATAAATCTTAATAACTTAGTTTCTATGAACGCCACAGTTACCTCAGCAGGTTTGGTTCCTACGCGCATTGTGGTATGGATTCATAAGGCCCCGATAACGGGTAACGAGATGAACACGTTTCGAAAGTTACTGTGCTTGCGAAGACAGCAGATAAGATGAGGTGTTGTCATGCATATGATTTAAAAGATAAACATCTTCTGCATCTATAGACACCAGTAACATGTGATATTGTGGCGAAACGACTAAATACAAGTTGAAAACCGCTGCACAGTCGTGATTTTCACAATGAAAATATTTATATCTTGTTTATTATATGGCTGTTTAGTGAAAAAATTCAAATTTTACAACATGTTTGAATGTCAACCACACATTTTGTACGATTGCTGTATGGCCTTAGATGTAACCTGGTAATAAAATTATGCTAACCAGGCGGTCATTTTCTATGCTCCAAGTGTCTGTGGCTATTTGCACATAATCAGGAAGCCGATTACAGTCGGGATCAAAAAATAAACAACTTCTTAATTACGGTATAAACAACAAATACTCATACAATCTTATCATCCATAAAATGGACGAAATGACAATAATCAGTACACAAATGCATTCATAACATCAAATAAAAAATACTGATTACAGTTAGTATATTTATAACAGCTTATCAATGTCATTGCAATTAAACAGTACGCTTATTGTAGTGAATACATTATTACCAATAATGAGATTCCGCTCAGAATTTGTCGATTTACATTTATTCGAGATAGTACACATAACAATGCATTCATTTATACCAATATATGTATGTATATTAAAACAATGACATTTCAGTTGAAAGACTTTACCCTATAATCTGAGCAGAAAGACATTTATTTGTATTTATAGCAATGATAACCTATGATAACATGGCCCTTGTTACAACGAAAGATTACAGTTGATAAGCAACAGCAGATTTTCCTAGTGCACATCGGAATCGTATTGTATAACCGTATTGTCCTTTTGTCCGTCTCCCACCCTTCACGCTAGCTTATCCGCAATTTAAGCCCAAAACTATTTAAGGTATTGTGTTGAAACTTTAGACAATGCCAGATTACATTAGGTAAAATTGCAGTGATTGAATACAATATTTCTTGCATATCGGATCAGAACTTTAGGGGATTTTACCTTTGTGCAAGACGTCTTTCTCGAATTACTTGTGACCTCACGTAATGGACACTGCGACGTCACTTTCCAAAACACAATATCTGAATATCGTTTGTGTTTATATGACTATGCATAATTTTGATAAGTAAGCATTTACAAATCTTCTTTTAGGTATAAAACGGTATAAAATATCCGTCACCTCGGGTAGCTGTTTTATTGGAACTAGACAGAACCTCGGTCCCAGTAAACTCCGCCTATAAGGAACTCATCGGGACGTGTAAAATTTGTCCTGATATCCGGAGTTCCTTATATCCATATATCGAACAAGTTCCTTATATACGATGTATATATATCGAACAAGTATTTTTGAAGTGTACTTTTAGGAACATTATAAATTCTAGCCAACTCCGTCTTGCTAAACAAGGCATTTTTTCCCAATATGGGACTTCATCCCGTCTGCATACTTTAAAAGAAACGCTCACAATTATTTACGTACAATATTATCACTTGAATTTCGTACTCAACAATTATGTTTGTTTCTCATTTAACTAGTTTACCAAAATGGTACACATGTGTAATGATATACCTTTATGAAAAATAGCTGCAAGTGCGCTATGAAAAATATAATGCAGAAGACGACAAAAAATGCAAAGGCAACATATTTTTTAACTATTCAGAACATATTATCCGTTCAATACATACGATCACTTTACTGTACATTTTGCATGGTTGGCCCAGAAAACATTGTTCCTTATATCCGAAGTTTCCTTATAACCGGAGGACGATAAAACCGTATATTTTTACATTAAACAGAGAATGGAAACAATCGTGCATAAAAAACTGTTTGTTATATCCGGAGTCGATATATACGGAGTTTACTGTATCCCCGTTGACGGACTTTAGATCTAAGCAGCGCGCTTATGACATTACTCTATTACTACCACTATAAATATTAATCTACTTTGACTGTATTTGAATTATCCGCCTTTTCTAAACTCTTTTCTGGAGAATAACTTAAACTTTTGAAGGGAATTCATTAAAACTGCAAAGAAAGACAGAGG
>JAUMHA010387348.1:0-12042 GCA_032359765.1 Saxidomus gigantea
GTTTGTCAATAAGAAGCGTGAATACTGTCAAGGGATAGTTTACAGTACCCTTTAAGACCCTTGCACGAAATGCATTACCATTTTTAATTATTGTCTGGGAACTAACTCAAAAGTTACCAAAGGGATTTTATTCAAGCAGTCTTAATGTCTTTGTTTATGATAAACTAGTACAACAGTTGAACTAAGGTTGAACGATAGAGGGCCATATTGATAAAACTTTAACGTTTAAGGTTCGTTAATCGAAGTAACAAGACGTTGAATAAGTCATCATGATTTCGTATAGGTGAGAAGACTCAATGATACAGGTTAAAACAATTTATATTTGAAATTTTAGAAGATACCAGTCCAATTAAGGTAATATAAAGATTGAAAATTGCTATATAGAAGCGAAAGAAAGCCGATGAAATCGTTATGAAAATCATGATATGTTAGTGCTGAACTGAATCAAGCAAATTGAAGCAATAGTTCGTCATGTCTTGCTCAACAGCCTGAAAAAAGAAATAAACGGAAAAATTAAAAAAACGTCTTATGCTATAATATGAGCAAATATCAATTGCACGACTTATCAATATTTAACAGACTTAGGTCGGATGAAAGGTAACACATTTTTAAAATATATTTCTGTGTTTTTCAGGACTACATTATATGATGGAAGAGTTCAGAGTGTATTCCGCTACATGTAAGTGGTAAACATATTCTTTGAAGCAATTACAGCTCTTTGTCAACTGTACCTTTAATTCATATCAAATTTATCCCTCTGTTTTATATAAACATCAATTCGTTATACAAGAGTTTACTAAATTTTGCTTTCCTCGAAAGCATAAAAAGCAATTTTCAGCGTTTCTATAGAAACAGTCTTATAGCTGATCGGAAAGCGTGACTGAATAATCAATAATGGTTTTCATTTACAAGTAAATTTCTCATGTTGAATTTTGTCGTCGCGCACCACGGTCATTATCTGATATCACATACGTCATTTTACAAAATAAGACCGTCAATCTCGTTTCTGTGTTAAACAAAACACTGTACAAGAGGAGCGGTAGTGGAGAGGTTAAGTTGTCGGTCGCTCACCCCGGAGGTTGCGAGTTCGAGCCCAACTTGGGTCACGACCGTACTTCCTCATGTGACACCAGTACTGGTTTTTCCAGGAAGCGGACTCGAGAGTGACTCGATAACCTACAAGCTTTCTTCACAATCGAGCTAAAACAAATTACAATGAACTAAAACACTGTACAACAAATTGCAAAGTCTTGTTAAAATATTGTTGTCAGAATCACAGAAATGCGTGCTGTTATTAAATTATTCTACTAAATTTTGTACTCAACGACATATACTAGAACGTGAATTATTATAAAAATGGAATCTACATAATAGAGCCTGCCATTAGTATTCAAGAAGAATTGGCGACTTAAAAAAGGCACAGTTCCTTTTATAGATGCAATAGCGCATATCTGTTTGTCGGACGCAGCGTTAGTTTAAGCAATCAAGGATGTTAATGATAGTGATAAGCGGGCCACTATGCAGGATGTATAGAGATTTGCGATGGAAGAGGCTATTTTAGTTATAGGACAGAATAATTAACATTACCATAACAGTATACAGTAAAAACAATTGTAGTCTGAGACCTGTCTGGTCATTCACAGGGAAATTTCAATTAGCACTGTCAGTTTCAGATAAAGTAAAAACTTATGTACTATGGTATTATGTCAGATGTTGGATGAAGTATCTTGTATCTGACATAAATTTGCTGTTAATAGAGCCTTACATTTCTGACTTTTAATCGGTTAAATATAAGGTTCATTCCTATTTCATTTCTTTTGGAATCTTCAACTAAAAGAAAATTGTGTTCATCTTTCAAGTCTGTAGCAATACAAGAATTGTATCGCTTTTAAGGGTCTTATATATTTAAAAACACTTCTAATCCTTTCAACACTGTATTCACCGTCACGAAACTATTAGAAAAGTTATATAGAAAGTATGCAGATTGAGTTGCCATACACTCCTTGATACTGCAATCTTTATTTCTCAAAATTTCATTAGAACATTGCATTTTAAATTTGATACAAGCTTCATAGAGCAATAAAGTGTCAAATTAGAAAAAAACAAAAGCAGAACAAATCAAAGAGAAGATATTATAGAAAACATTATTTATGGCTAGAGTTAATTTCGTTACAGAACAAAGCCATTTACATGTTAACTTATATTTTAATTACTTTTGTTGCATATATTAAGGCTTTCTTATCACTATTCTAAACATGTGTAATCTTCATCCAAAGCGATTTATCCTTAAAGAATAACATAAGAAACACAAGGCACGAAAAGCAAAATAAAATTCGAACTAAACTAATTCAAATGTACTTGTACTGAATTCAAGCGATATTATTTAACATTTAAAGGTTACATTGAAATGTTAAATAATTTAAAGATGCACCAGGTAAACTACATGCTTGTTACTATTTTCCAATAATCTTTTCGATTTATCATTCTATTTTACACAAATCGAAATAAAATTTAACCTCCATAGGTAATAATTAAACTGGTGTATTACAATGTACTTGGATAACTTATCAATGGCTCTGCCTTATCTTACAAAGACCTCTTTCTCTGCGGGAGTCCGTGACAACATTAAGAAAATACTGTGCTTAGATGTTTACTCTGTTCTTGACCAAACGCCCTGCCCTGCCAACACAGGATTAACAGATCTCAAAATTGAATTTAGTTACTATAAATGGAATGAATATGTTGAGTATAGTGGGTTTTTTTCCGGGTATCTTCGTTTTTCAGATATGGCTCCACTTCGATTAAAAAAATATAGAAAGCGTTGTTTGCATTTGATAAAACATGAAAAAATAGTGAATCGGTATCAGCATTTGTTTTGGGTAAACAAGTTTTGATTAGCGAGCTTTATAAAATCAGTCAGAAGACATGTTCTAAAAGGTAAACGCTTCCCCTGAGTGATAGTTTATGACATTGAACATGTGTCGGAATTTTTTTTCGTATTAATAGTTTGAAAAGGTTCGCCATTACTATCAGACGAGATTAAAGTAGACAACTCCATTTCTGGTATGATTGTCATAGTGAGTTGAACTTTAAAAAAATCCCACATGCAGAAAGTGCGCTGTATGTACTTCATCTCAGTTCGTGTAACATTAGTAGTTGCGCAAACATGCATTGTCACCGTGTGAATTCCGTGTCAATACTATAGAACTATGGCACAGCAGCTATGTTGCACGTCTGTAGTGTCGCTTGCGGATCCCGCTGCAAAAAGCTCCTCAGTGAGTTATACGCATTGTCTTTAAACCTTTATATGGGCAATTTAGAAAGAAAGTAACATTCTTTTGTAACTCAAACTACAACAACATAAATAACGTATTTACGTAAGTACAATTATCATCGCTGTCGTCTTCCCCGCTATCCTTGTCATTATAATGAGCTCATCGGATACATGTGGCTAGTTTGGAATGTGGGATGCTTAGAGTTTACGTAGTATATAAAGGTAGCGTAGCCTCCAAGTAATAACGTTATTGTTTGGGCAAACAGTTTTCTATCTGATATGTATCTTAGTAAATTTTCAGAATCTATACCTTTTCTATTTCCGAAACAGTACAGTTTTAGGCTCCAAGCCCCTGCATAAAGCAAGGGATTTTATATAAACTAGTTTGCGCTTATGTATATTCATCTCAAAGCCATGAAACAAAACTATTTGCTGTTTTAATCAATTATAGCCCATTGTAAAAAAGGACTAAGAACAAATTCCTCATTCTAAATCGACTGATGATTGTCAATAAAGATTAGAAGCAGTGACATATCAGTAAATGTATAATGATTCGGCTCTAGTAATAAATCCAACAAAAAAAAAAGTCATGTCTAATTAAAAAAAAGAGATCAATATACTCTTACGTGTCGACTGATAATTGTCAATAAAGATTAGAAGCTTTGGCATATCAATATAATGATTCGGCTCGACAATCTAGTAATAAATCCAACATGTCCAATTAAATAAAGAGATCAATATACTCTTACATGTCGTCAAGATAAATAAAAATCTAATGGAAAACAGAAGTGTTTAGTGTGTTGGCTTTTAACCGGACAAATTACACATGTTTAATTATAGCTTCTGACCACCATTTGAAAATTTGTCGATGTCGGTATTAGTACTATTCCCCAGCCGAAAGCACACAATGTTTATGCTGCGGGTCAAAGATACATGCATCTACTGTTATAAAATCTTAAATATCTTGCGAGGGAGTTAAGCACTTAAATGAACTGAAAGCTTAAGCTTTAATTAGAACGTATCAAGAGAAAGCTAATACAGAATTAAATGATTTATGATTGTTTATTATATTTTTATTTATATATCAGAGTGAAAATCAAACATATCAGTTTTTAGTCAAGGTATTATAAACTACAATGAGCTGCAGATTTACTTGATAAACAAGATTCTCAAATATTGTAAGGCAGCAAAAATAAACATTCAACGCCATCGAAAATAGCAAAGGAGCTTGTTAACATGATACCAAAATTATACGGTTACAAGATCCGTCATGCAAAATCACGTATTTGTGCAATTTTATTATGAGTTTTGAAAACGCTTATCAGAAATAGACAAACAGTAAAAGAGTTACAAAAAGATAAACACAGATTTCCATATCATAATGTCTATTTCAAGTGTCATTACCACGAAACTGTTTGGTGCAGGTTAAAACTTGAGTCTAAGAGCATGTACACGTCTCGTCTCTTACTTGATAATAACAGATTACATGTATTTGGCCGGTGTAACATGAAAAGGGGCCTTCAAACATTTGTTACATTTTTCGATTATCCCCCTAAAACACTAATAGGGCGCAGATGGGTATTCCAGACTTTCATGAGTTGATCATGACTGCGAAACATACATATTGTAACACAAATCATGGGTGATCCCTATCTGTAACCAGTGCACAAAGTAATGCCTTCTGATGCTGAGCAGTATTTAAGTAGTTAAGTTAAATCACAAACCATATTGCTATATTTGCCAGTCGCGATATCCCACAAAATAATTTGTATCATTATGACAGTCATAGTGTCAAGAATTTCATACATTTACTTCTTTGCCTGATTCTCTGTTTATTTAATGTTTTCCTAGTGTCGCCAGCTCATTGATACATACGTTATAACGCCCAGTAGTATCAAGAGTGTAGTATAAATAATAGCTTCAAACGCTGTATGTGCAGGTTATCGGTTAGTTGCATCATTTAACCAAATGACGCGCTGTAACATTTCACTACATTTCACTACAAAGTCATACGACTATGACTGGTTTATACCGATCGACAGAAAGATACACACGTTAACATACCGGTATTACTTTTCCCTCTATAGTTCGTGATGTTCAGTAATCTACTTAATCAAAAGTAAATAAACACCCATTATAGTAATTCAAATTGAACATATTTAAGTATTCTTAAAACGTTATTATACTGTAACATCTAGATTCTCATATGACACATATGTGAGCGATACATACGGTACGAAATGCACAACAGGAACGTTTTTCAATGAGCTACTCCCGTTACTTGGGCAGAGAATTGGTGTATGCGCGGTGAAATAACTCGACCTTTCAAAACCGAATGATCGAGTAGGTATCGAGTTGTCTTTTGGTGAACTTGAGTCATTTTCAACAAATAAAGCTTAGTTTGACTATGCATTGAAACAATACGATTCATGTCATTTCTTCATGATTTTTCAATGACAAATTGAGTAAAAATTGTCAACAGCACATGAAGCAGTCCAAACTGCAGATTAGCTCTAATCTAGTCCGCTGTCTTGAGCCCTAGTCAACTCGTGAGTACTGAGGGTTACACGGGTCGAGTAAATCTTAGATTAAGCGCATGCGCACTGGTTTAACTCGACCTGTTCGTATCAGAACCCTGATTGCTCGAGTTAGCCGAGTAACTATTTTGAAAATGGCTCAGAGTGTTGTGAAGCATGCGTTTTCAGGAAACAGTATTACATAAACTGAAAATAGTCTGGTCTAGTCTTACACTTGTACTTACATGTAATTTTCAGTTAAGTTTGATTGCTGGCCACCCCAGCGGCCCGTTATATTTAGTACGGCTTTGGAAAATGCTTATGGAGTTACGAAAGACTTGTTTGATTCTTATTTTCTCGTCTAATTAGCATACTTCTGAAATGAAATCTCAAGACACAGTTTATGTTATCAGACTAGTTTACATTCATGTTATCAGACTGATTTACAACAATAAACCGACAGGTAGCCAAAGTTACCTTTATGGTCGGGATGCACTTTTAAATAACGAGATTTGTCAGTAGCTTTGAAAATGTGCGCTGGTTTGTTTACAAACATTTTGACCGCGGATAGAGGTAGGAATACTATTGTATATTCTAAGATCACTTTAATGGAACATAAGGAAGAACATTTTATAATATTGCTGTCTTAACTTTGTTTTAATAAACGCTGAATGAAAAAAACGGAAAGAGCGTAAAGATTATTGAAAACTTTTTTATGAATATGTTTTTGTTTCTTTTTAAGTCATAAATCGAGCTAAAATAAATTGGTACAAAGAATTGATACACTGAAAATGAAAAACAATCATTTGTAAATACACAAACCAGATAGTTAAGTATTTGTTTTACACGAACCTAGATCATACATTTATTTTGTCTTTGTTATAAAGTCTGTCATGTTAGTTTGCATCTCACATTTCAAAATATTTACATGGAATCTTTGTTTCTAGGCCCGCTGTGATACGTACTATCACAGTTTTCTTGTTTTATAATGTTTCTACATGTGCTCATTCTTGTATGTACGCTGTACACCTTTAAACCCGTGCAACACATCTGAGTGTAAATCTTTCAAGCATGTGAAGCATAAAATGTACCATAATTTTTTTTATCTAATGAAAAAGATAATCTTGATGGTAGAACGGCCCCGACGTTGACAATGGTCTTTAAGAGGGTGACTATTAAACTATCACATTTTGACCCAGTAAATGAATAAATAAATAAACGTATATATGGCTCAATGATAAAGGGTATTTTGGCTGTAGTGTCTTCCATTGTCAGATATACTCCCTAAGAAGATATGAAACACGTTTCTGATAACAGTGCAAACTGAGATACTTACGTGAGAATCAATAAAAATGCTTATTCCGTCGTTCATAAATATATAAAAGACTCAATGTTAAAATTGTGTTTTACTCATTAACACATACGTGACTTTAACCATTACGGAATAAAAATATATTCTGGATGGAAAAAAATGTTTCTCATGTCACTTTAGGGGCACCGTACATGCCATACATAGTAAGAATATTTCGTTTTGTGATCAAATATATATGGTTCTATTAAAATGAGCTTACCATAACGGAATGTTGCCAATACAAGTTGAAGTTAGTGTTGACGTCAAATTCTTGAATGTGACGTCATTTTGAGAGTAAACTTTAACGCGTTACGTATACGTACTCAGGATGATGTAATTTTATATCATTTTAAGCAGGAAACTGAAATTTTCGCATGTTAATATTAAAATATTGTTTATTCAAGGTATGCAAAGTATTTTGTCCCAAGGCTCCCTTTCCCGTTTCGCCGGTCATATAAAGATGAGTCAAATCAGTGTTTTAAAAAGACACGATAGAGTTCATGCGCATAGGACTTAATCATCGAACATGGTTGCCACAGTTGCAACATGTCACTGATAAGAAGATCATTACAATATAAAAACACTTGTGTTTGTTAAATTTGTCGCGGAGGAAAAGGAGCTTTGAGAATACAACATGGTAGGTTGTGCTATGTAAATAACGAAGTTCGTTATATATTTCGTTTTATTAAACGTTTATACTTACAAATATAGAATGTTTTCTTTGAGTTTGACCGTAAATGGAAATAAATGACAAATGTTTTGAAAATTTCAAAAGCTTTAACTTATTTTTGTTGTGTCAGGGAAAAATGACTTTTGGAAGTAATTACACGCATTGTGGGTTTCTTTCACTCAGTTATCTTTGGACAATTAAAACTAAATTTGCAGGTAAGTAAATTAACTGGAGTGGAAATTTGGCTTTACAAAGGAAACCAAATTTATAGGTGAACGTCTGGATGAAGATTTATATCAACAGACAATAAGTTTAAAGTTCAAAACTGTCTTGCGTGAGACAAAATCAAAGAATTTGAATTAGAATTTGAAATGAAACCTTGAAATAATAATGGTACATATATTTATTAAAGAACACTACATTTACGTAATGTTATTTATGAAGCTCCTCTCTATAAGTTAAATTTTACGTAAAGACTTAAGGGGCACAACACAGTTTCTTTGGGTCACGGACAGTGACACAGAAACCTCTGCCAAATTTCCGCTTGCATTTCTTATCAACTTACATACCTGAAAAATATGAATCAGTGAAATAGTTATATAATATAATTTTATTCAAAATATTCACTCTAAACATCCACAATTCAGATATAGACCAAGCAAGTATTTGTGTGGTCAAATGTGTCTGTAGATTTCATAGTTGCATCTAATTCTATTATTTGAAGGGGCCTAAACTATAGCAGGGAAGCTGTAAGGTGCCTCCTTACAATCAATTGAATCAACTAACGGCACATATTAGTTTTTGTTAAAATAGGTAATAGCTGTTACGAATAGACACAATTAGTGACGTTCAAAATTACGGAGAAGAAAGTAAATGCAGGTTTAACAAAGACTGATGTGCGTTTTGTTTGTCGCATTCCGTTCAGAGATAAATGGTTGAATTCAAAGTAGAATGCTTAGCGTATTAGAAGAAATATAATTGACTTCAAATGTCTTGGTACTTTGCATTGAAAACGTAACAATATCCTTTCCCACATACGGAATATAGTGAAAACCGATTGTAAAAAGATAAATTTTAAAGGTACGCTTAAATGATATTAACATACGGGTAATATGTTTTGATCAAACAGATATCTCTGGATAAACACAAGCATGATGGTATATAAACATTTCATTATCTTTTATCGTGTAAATAAACATAATTTAAGTTTTTTGCATTTGTATTAGAAGGTTCATTATATTTATTCCTTGATATGTTTTGTTGTGATAAATTGAATCATACTGAACTTTCTGTTTAAGTCTTTGGCACAGGATGCAGAAATGTACAATAAACATATTTTAACATCTTTGAATTTTCAATGAAAGAGATATTTACAATTTAAAATAGGGGAATGAAACAAGTTTAATATTTAAGATATTCACTCCAAAGTGTATAGAAACTTTTATGTGTAGAAAAAACAATCTTTTTAAGTGTTTATGTGCAGTCAATGTTTATCTCTTAGCAAATTAATGCGATCGGTTAGTGACTCCGCGGTACAAATATAAAAATACGGTACTAATAAATGATTTTAATGAAAACAAAACGTATTTAACTTACATGTATTTTAGCTAGGCTGATAAAAATCATGTAAAATAGAGTTTTTACTTGTATATTGTGTATGTCAATATAACAATGCATTTGCAGCATTAAAATAAAGAAATGATATCAACCATGGTATGAAAACGCCAACAACCTTCAGCTGTCCTTTGTATTGGGGAAAAAGGTGTATTCAGAGAATTGCATTAAAAGATTAAAGTTGTCTTCCAATAATTTAGAGATAGAGAAAAAGGATAATTTCCACAGTTATTACGATTTCTTTTTTTCAATGAAATTTTGCTCTACTTTAGGTTTCTGTAGAGAACAGCTGTTTCCTTATTGGAGTTTTATTTGCAGTCTTGAGATTAACTTGCGGCGGTAAGTAGGTTCAGTTTTATGCACTACACTAGAGAAACTAGAGACTTCAAAATTGGATATGCTTTCCAACTTATTATACCCTGATCTTAGAGGAACATTCCATATATCTTGCAGATTATATTCTCAAAACACAACTAATGTGTTCAATGATCGTCAAATGATAAATAAATAAATTTATAGAACACCATATATCGAAAAATGCCTCATTTTAGCACAAATAATCAAGATAAGGGCCTTCTGCAATTAATCGCTATTCACCCATTTATTGAATAACAACAACTTTACATAGTTTGAATGATTTTCGGTACTGCAACGCATTTTAAAACGCTGATTTTCTGAAAAAGAATTGAATGTGTAGCTTTTTTTAGGCTGAGTAATAATACTTGCAAATAATATATTATTTATTCTTTTTAAGTTATTTAATTGGACACCAGTTTTAGGGAATATCTCTTTAACAGAAATATAGAAGTATCTACGACAAGATACAGTCAGTGTGGAATTATTGTATTTAAAAAACAAATCGTTCAGAAAATGAATGTTTTTTTGTGTCTTTATATAAGTATCATTATTTTCTCGGTTATGTAGTGGTAACGTCTTTTGCTTAGAGGACTCAGTTCAATTCCTGGTAAGGACCACTTGTGATATTTTCTTTCATCCAGCTGTAAATGGATAGCAGAAATGAAATGCTGGCTCTTTGTCTAATAAGTGAATGGTTTCGTCATTTGAGATACCTCGAGAGCGATTTATTTAGTTTTGCAATTGAACAGAGACAAATTAGAATATATGTTTGTGTCGTAAAAGTAAAGTCAATACTACGTATCCCGTTACTGTAGTAAAATACACTTTAAATGAGTATCACACTTATGCTATTGCATTTAAGCTAAGGTATCAGCAGTCCCATGCACAGCCGGAGGGACGGAATGCAAAGCTATCAAGAATTCCACTTGTGAAACGACTTCACTTAAGTGCAAATGTTCGACTGACTATGAAGAAGACCTCAACGATGGAAGTACCTGTGTGAAGGGTATGTTTGTCAATAAGAAGCTTGAAAATTGCCCTGGAATAGTTTACTTTCATGCAGTGATGACCCTAAGCACCAACAAATTCAAATATTAAATGTCATAGGATGTCCGATGCATACCGTTACAAATTGTTATAAGTGTACATGTAAAAGTTTGTGCAATTTATTATATAAAGCACATATGAAAATAAAGAGTTGTTACAATTGATACCGAACACGTGTTTTGACACCCCGTAATTATTGAAACAAAAATGTCACTATCCTTGGCCAGTATCTGCCATTGGTGCCAACAGAATACTGCGACAAACGTTCAAAATTGGACAACACATTGAAAATGTAAATGTGTGAGAATGGCTAGTATTATGAAGGAATGTAAACTCAGTTTCACAAATACCATTAAGCATTATGTAAAGAACAATTGTCATTTGAATTGGTCAGGAAAACATTTTCAATTGAAAAGTAGTGACCTTTGACGGGTTAAACTCAGCCATGAAGAATGTACGCTAAACAGTTATGGAGATATTATCCGGAAAACAGTTGGTCTACAGACAGGCCTCCAGGCGGATTAAAAGACTGGTGTCAGTAAAACAATATACATATAACCCCCTTATTCGAATGGGAATTGGTCGTAAAGTATATATAAAATGTTAACTGGGCATAAATCTCGCATTTTATGTTTAACTAGATTATTCAATTCGCTTGTTTATTCAAAAGATTATCATAAAACTTGTCATAGTTGTTGCAATATTTGTTGAAATGTAAGATTATTATTATATGCATATAATATTTCTACATTGTAAAACCCAATGTTTTTGTTATCAGTTGTTTCCGCAAAGAACTGCACTGGAACAGGTCCATGTACTGCGATAACTAACTCAGTGTGTAGCAGTGATAAATGTAAATGTGCCGATGGCTTCACACAAAAAGTGAATACATGCGTGAAAAGTATGTGAAACTCTATATTTGTTTGTCTTGTATTTATACCTTTGAAATGGGGATATTGGATATCATAAAATCATGTTTTGATAAAATAATACTGTACTTCAATTTAGTAACGAACCAAGGAATCGCAATAAGCATGATAGTATTGAATTTTCTAAATTACAACATTTACAAAAAATAAAGAACAAACCCCTGGGCGTGTTTTTAAAGTTGTTTAGTATACATGAAGAAATATAAGTTATATGAATTTTAATTAGTCCATCATTATTTTTATATTGTAAGGATGTTATGCTTTTCTTATCAGTTGTTTCCGCA
>JAUMHA010387359.1:0-12041 GCA_032359765.1 Saxidomus gigantea
CGAATTTAACAAAACATCTGACACAAAAGATATCGAGCAAAGAATAACGACAGTGTTATGGTTTAATCAATCCGAAAATACACATAGATTGTATTTTATTATTTAAGGTTTTAAAGACGTCAGTAAGATGTTTACACGCTTTTGGATTTTAAATGAAAACACTGTTTGAATGATACGTTCGAACTGTTTACAAAAACGTTTATTTAAATGTCACATTTTTTAAAGATATTATTGATTGTATAAATGTCACCGCATGATACGGTCTGACAGATAGCATCGAATAATAAGAGTGTTTTTATATATTCCGTTTTCATGAATCACCATACTTTTTTTCTTTACAAAACGACAGGTAATTGACTTTAAACATGTATGTACATTGTATATTGCGTAGTACATCATTAAGTATAATGTAAAGTTAAATATTGTACTGTGGAAGCCCAATGTGATATTTAACTGATTAATAAAAATGTATGGTGTATAGTTCATGCCATCATGAAAATATGTGCGGTAAAGAGATATCTCTATCACAATGAGAGATATCTCTTTAGTATTGGGAGATATCTTTAAAAACATGAGATATATACACATGTATCTCTATCAATAGAAAGATATGTCATAGTTTACAGAGATATCTCTGAATTTAAGAGATTTCCCCTATTTCAGGAGATAAATCTATATATCTTTTATATAACTTTTAAACCAGATACATATCTCGTTTATGAATTAATAAGCAAGTTAATGAAAATAGTAAATTGGCTGGCCAAAATTATCCGAAATACTGTTTTTGTTACTCTCTCCTGTTTCAAACGAAAATAATTTCTCTGAAAAGTGATTGTAAAAAGAGAACACGATAGAGATCAAAAAAAGGTATGATCAGGTTATCAATGCTATTAGACATTTCAGGTAATTTTATGTTTTATGAATATATAATCACAAAGAACCAACTCCGACTGTAACATACCGGACGTCACGACGAATAGGCATACAGAAACAGTATTCGTTTTTACTGTGCAATATGATTTCAACTTATATAAGCCAATGCAAAACTAAGTGACTTCCTGGGCGTGGTCAATTTTGATCCGGGTGTCATAATTTGGACAACCTTGGAACAGGTCTACTAGACAATGCTCCATGCCAAATATCTAAGCTCTAGGCCTTTTAGTTTCAGAGAAGAAGATTTTTATAGTTTTTTCTAACGAACAACCTGCATAGTTTTATCAACATTGGCCCAGTGGTTTCAGAGGAGATGTCGTTTGAATCAAAATGTTGATGGACGACGGAAATTCATCCATGAGAAAAGCACATCCTGGCAAAGCCAGGTGAGGTAATAAAAAGAATATATTTTTTTCTGAGATCTTATTATTCGAGTGTATTATGACATGTTTTGACGACCGACGTTGATAAGCTATGACTCATTCTGTTCATTTACTAAAGAATGTTCCGTATTCATTAACAACATAGATATGAGACTTGTAATAAATGTATATAATAAATGAAGCAGTAAATGTATGTTTGAATACCTACCATGATGTGAAGAGGGGAATAGGGAAATACATAAAATTATAGACAGGTTATCTGAATCAAGTTAAGAGGTTGTTTTCAGCTGCTGATGAATTAAAAGAACATCAGCACAGAGCCATTCTATAATTCAACGTTCGACAACTAAACTATTTCTGTTTCATAACAAATCCCTGCGTACATGCTAACAATTTAAAGTTGTATGGACTTTCATCAAAATGTCTCTTTAGTCTATACTAATTCAGAAAAATGCTTGTAGCTTATCGGGTCACTCTCGAGTTCGCTTCCTCGAAAAAATCAGTCCTGGTGCCATATGAGGAGGAACGGTCGAGACCCCGGTGGGGCTTGAACCCACAACCTCTAGGATGATGTCTCTTTCATAAACAGTAACCATTTATTCCCAGTACTCCTTTTCAAACTGGACCATTTATGAATATGTTATACACATTTCCCCGGGACGTTACTTGCGCGTCCTCTACGCCATTTGTCAATATGTTCATATAACCTAAAATCATTTACTCGTGCAGTGGGAACAGCCTAACGCATGGAAATTGTCAAAATACTGTCGGTATTTACATGCAAGTATAACTGTTTCCACTGCACAAATAAACGATTGAACTGTTAACAACAGTTTTGAGGTAAAGACTTCTTGAAATCTTTCAGTGGAACCATTTTCGCAGTGGTCTCAGTTGCCTCTCTCATTCGATTTCTTTGTCCAAATACATATAGACATTTTTAATATACTTAATGTATGGCAATATCAATTTCAAGTAAAACTATTGTACTGTGTAAAAACTAAATTACATTTACTGCACTGTCCTAATTCCACTTCAATACTTGAAATTAAATTGCAAGATAAAAATAGATATTGCTTATGTATGCCTTTTCGACGCGACTTCCGGTATGGTACAAGCGGAATACGTACACTGAAATAATCGGAGCCAGTATAAATAGATACCATCTAAAAATTACATACTTCATCTGGTTACATAATTATAGGAACAATTATATACCGGTATCATTAGAATAAGTACATATCTTATCTGGTTACATGTACAAATTTAACAATGAAAGTACACTGGTGCCTTCACTGGTATTTTTCGTTAGAAAGAAAGACTGTTTCGATTTAAAGTCGAATGTAAAACAAGAACTACCTTTATAAAAGATAATCAGCGCAACTTTAAGTACACGAAAGCGATTGTTTGCTATATGTTTATAGTAAAAAATAATTTTATTCAGTCGAAAGGCGCCAAATGTCACATGGTGAGGGGAACCATGTACCTTCCCGTGCAAAGTTGTCAAACATAATGAGAGGTAAATGTGCTCAAAAAGAAGATATCTCATAAGTCAGAAATGGCTGGCCCTTTAAGTAGGGGTGACACTATAATAAACCCTTTACTTTTCCCTTTACTCTCCCGACTGAGCTAACTGGCCACTTGTCAAATATGTCCCCAATAGTAATTAAATATCTATCGCAACATTTGTATCAGGAAAACAAACGTAATCTTAGTTTTTTCTTATATATGCTACTCTAATTATTGACCGTTATTCACTGGCCGAAAAGAATAAATACTCTAAACCTTAACTGAACCTTTAATGAACATAAATGTTTTGGTAACAAAATATTATGTTGATATATAGAAATTTTTTCCATTACTATTAACCCATTCAAGAAAGACTGAACACTCAATAGTATTTTATTGTCTATTCTCATTCTGTATTACCCGTTACATAGAATGATCGCACACCCGCCCCCTCGAACATTTTTTTATGAAATGCCACGAAATGATTTCGAACATTATTTATCGTTTCCAATAACATCATTATATTTTGTTGGATCCGGCTGGTGTTGGGTTATAACTTATGTTTTTTTGTAATTATTTTAATCTCATACAAACGGTAGTTTAGCACGCTTGTTGTCTTTTTTGTAATTCCAAATTATTCTATTCAAAAGGTGACATATCACACGATATATCATGCGTTTCAGTTAAGGTCGTTTAAAGAAAGTAAGAGATTGTCATTAAGATATGTTATTTGATAAAGATCGCATGCACGAGGATCAGAAATTCACACCTATCAAGCACGATCTTTTTTATGTTTGATATTTTGTCTAGTTTTAAGTTTTTGGCTGAATGAGTATGTATAGAGAAAGGGGTGTCCCGAAAATTTGAGACTGAATAAAGAAACGCCTCTTTCTCCTAAACTAATTAAAAATAATATTGGATCGCAAATGTCTACGAAATACTTTAGCGATTTATTTTGTTTTTCAAACATAAAAATTTAGTCTCAAAAGGACACGTTTATAATTGACCCCTGGTTAAGATTTAAAGTTTAATAATGACCATATCCAAAAGGCACGCTGCCATGTTCTCTTATAAGTAGAGCCGAGGGTTATTTCAACAAGATTGCAATTATCATGTCCTGAGGCTATCTTTATTTTGAGTGCTTGTATATTTTTGTTAACGTTTACCCCTGTTATTATATGTAAGTAATTATGTTTATGCAAAATAGATATAAAATGCATTTCTTTTAAATGATGTTATGTTAGTTTTAGTTCATGAAATGTGGTATAAATAATTTCGTTGACGTACCTGCGTGACAGATAAGAAGAAAAAGTAAAAATATATCAAAATTACTCGGTAGTATACATTTACGCTTTAAAAAAAAATTCACGAAAATATAATAAACAGTTTTCAACAATTTGTCAAAATCTGACAAATACTCCCTATCAAGAGAACTGGTTTATGTTATGATGTGATGAGGTAAACTTCTATTTCAATATCAAAATGTAAGTGTTCGTTGTTTTTTTTGTCATTCTATCACTGTATTACGCATTTTAATGTATATTTAGACACTCTATAGAAGTTAAACCTATTGACGGTTTTAAATTTCATGATTATCATGTTTTGCAATTATCCAACTGCGTTGTAATATTGTTACCTGCAAAATAAAACATTTTAGCTGCAGTGGGCGTTAATAAAATTTTGCACCGAAAGAAAGTGCATTAGTTCCTAGACTAGCTGCAAAAAATACCTATTTAAATAACTCTTATATATATATATATATATTTGCGTTTCATCAATACCGTTCTAGGTCTCCAAAGCTTTAACTTGGATAATGAAATTTTGAAAAATTTTATTACATTAAAGATAAAAGGATTCATGGCTATGACATATGCAGTAGGTATTTGAGGCTATCTAAGGTTTCGTGGCTATAACACATTTAGTAGGTACCTGGAACTATCTATGATCCCATGGCTTTGACCCATGCAATTGTATCTGGGGCTATCTAAGGTTTCGTGACTATGGTAACTGTACATGCAGTGGGTATATAAGGTTTCATACTTTGGTACATGAAGTAGGTAGGTACATGAGGCTATCTAAGGTTCAATGACTATGACAGACGCAGTAGATATGCTGGCTATTTCAGGTTTCGTGGCTGTGATACATTTAGTAGGTATATATCTAAAGTTGCATGACTATGGTACATGCATTAAGTATATGAAACTACCTAAGGTTTTATGGCTATGGTACAATTAGTAGGTATATTTGGTTATCAAAAAAAAGTGCAGCCTGGCCGAGGACTCAAAGCCGGAACTTAAAGCCGGGACGTTCTGTTCACTTTATGCGCGTGTTTTCTACCGAACGCCACAGGGTTGAAAAACATTCTCATGTTTAGCGGGACTCAAATCCGGGGCCTTGTGCTTAATAGAAGGAATACTGTATACAAACTTATTATACAGACCTTTTCCTCCCTTTATTCTTGATTTGTATACTGTAAGTTTCGTGATAATTCAACCAGGAGACATTTTTTATTCATAAGCCTAAACATAAAGATTATCTTCCATTCAAAACAGCGACCAAACAGCATTCGAAATGAGTTTCATTGTTCTCCGGGTGTAATCAACGTGTATGCAAGATTTAATGCACCACTAGGTAATTTTATTCACCCGCAAACAATTAAAATATCCTGTCTTATATATGACCTTTTATACTGTACGTTTCGTGATATTTTAACCAGAAGACATCTTTTATTTATAAGCCTATGCCATCTTAGTTAAAAGATTGATGGTTGTAACACATAAAGATTATCTTCCAATCAAAACAGCCGTTTCTCGTCTATAACCAAACAGCATTCGAAATGAGTTTAATTGTTCTCCGTGTGTAATCAAAGTGACCGTAAGATTAAATGCACCACTAGGTAAATGTATTCATCAGCAAGCAATTAAGATATCCTGTTTTATATATGACCTTTTGTTTGAAACAAAACTGTTACCGAAGAGGTAATTTTAAACCTACATGTTCTCAAGTGACAAACTATGTTATGTAAAGTAGTCGTAGTACTTATACATATTCTTATGACACGCATATGGAAGCGTTGCAGACCTTTGCCTGCCACATGCTTCACTTATTTTATATAGGGCTGTGCATAACGTTCATATGGTTTAAAAGATACATTGTTCCAGAGAGAGAATATGAACTATAAAGACTATTTTCTTTTCATTTTTAAGAGAATTTAAATTGCTGTAATTGAGCGTGAATTCAATACAATTTTATAAAAGATATGTTTTATTACCACGTGTGAGGTTCAAACACATTGAGATAAAAACATTTGTCGTGTTACGATCTTTGCATCAAATATGTAACGATAGGCTTACATGGTTTATGTTCCAATGAATATTAGATAAAATAATATAAAAACACTCGAAATGGTGTTGTTTTGATTTATACCAGTTTTTTTTACAGTCAAAGCCAGTATTTGTCAGTCCGTATGTAGGAGAACGTAGAGGTAGGTTGTATTTTGTAGGTAGAATCCCGTTTAAGGTCAGCATTTCTATACTTATTTACCTGTACACTGTCTCTATTGGTATGATAATAACCCTCTTGTGCTGACCTTTCGATTTGTAAGTGTTCATGTTTGATTTTATACACATCGATGATTACCAGGCATAATTACATTCATATAAATATCTAAGGGTTTTAAACCTAAAGACAATATATTTTTATATTCTATTGAAAATAAACAACCATAAAATATTATGTTATACAATTTCAACAACACATGCATACGTACATGTACATTTGTTTTAGTTACATGCATTATGATGCAAATTATACATACAAACAAAATAGCTAAGCATAATAAAACTGTAACTGGCGTTAGAATGCAGTCCTTCATAATAGTAAAATATTGTTTTTGCTACTAAAGTCATGTTACATTTCTTTCTATTGAAATGGGTTTTTGTTTCATCGAATGTCTGTCTGATAACAGTGGGCTTTATAAGTAAATGTGTAAGCGTACGTGTGTACGCCTACGTGCATGTGATGAGTTTGGATTTTTCTATTTCACGTGTCCTTTTGTTATCTATTCTGTTTAAATGATCTCATTGAAAACAAGACTGGACATGTCTATAATGAGTTGTCATCGAGAAATAAAGCAATTATTGCTAAATTGTTCATATCAATAAACTAATATTATATAACTGATAACAGATAAAAAAAACCAAATAAGTCACAAATACTAACAAAAACGTCCCTCTAGGGCTGCCGTAGCTTTTCGTATTTATCCTTTGAAAAATGCTTGCGTCACTGGCCAATACGTTCTTTTTTGTTTACTTAAACCTAAATTAAACAACTGAAAACATAAATGTTTAATTTTTCTAATACTGTACTTTTATATTTTACTTACAATAACACGTTTGTTTAAGTTGCACCTTGTATACTTCTACCATATTGATTTCTTTATACACTCTTTTGTAATTGTGAGACATCATGCATTATTTGTTGTACATGTACCATAATTACTGCTAAGGTTTGTTAGACACAGGACACTTTATACAACCAACAAATGTGTACCTATTGTAAATTTTATGGCTAATACACTTTAGCAAAAATTATACTGAAGGATAAAGAAACACAGGGTAAACATTTGAGGTGATTTAAAGTGATGTGTTTGATAATATATGCACTATTTTATAGGAATATAAAAAAAAACATCTTTAATCAACAAATTACCAAACTGTCATTAGATTTTAACCAATAATTCATTAGTAATTGGTACCCCCCAATATCGCAAAGTCAAATCGACTGAGGTCGGTCGGAAACCCTTCCAGTTTCTCTCAAATGACAGACAAGACGTTCTATGGTGGAAACATTCACACTGAACTACATAGCAACCGTTGTTGTTGCCTCTGACCTTGCATTAGCAATACAATAGGCTGACCCCTCTGAACTTCTGTCAGCCGTACCATGATTGCAAGAGCTTCAAATTCAATGTAAATAGCGGAAAGCGATGTGTATACCTCAAGAGTATCAAGTGGTATGACCAGATATTTTGACAAACTTGTCATCATTATTACGCACGTGTTGTTTGCTTTTTGTCACTTTCTCTATGTGGCATGGCGCAATACACGGTATATTAAAAAAACACGAAACAAACGGATTTCTCTGTAGGTAGTGAGATACATTTAGTGTAGGTTAATTTTGATTTGTGGCAACTCCTTAATTAAAAGCTTAAATGCAACGACTGTTATAACTTGTACGTTCCAGTCAACCTCATGCGAAAAATTATGAAAGTGCATTTTCAATTTCTAATGTTTTCAACTATTAACTACCCTTACCATATTGCCTTACACACATATTTAAGTCTTATAGCACCCACACTGGTATAAACTTTCACAGCTAATGACGATGAATCACGAATTTTGTTTTGTTTGTTGTTTTCGTTTTCTGATTATGTTATTTAGCTACTTAAAGGGATAAGGGAGCGTATTTTCCAGAGTAAGTTTCAGGTATCAACGATCATCTTGTGGATTCGTCACAGTATCTTAATCAGTATAAATTGAAATATTACTAAAATGATAAAGTTGACCAACACAAACATTTATGCACATACATTTAAAAGATGGGCAACTGTTTACGAACAGTTGTTCAACACATTCCGCATGCGAAAAATCAGTTCTCTTTTTACTGTTCTTGAAAAAAAATGAGCAAGTTAAGAAGAGACTTTTGTATAAGATTTGATGTATTCAAATAAAGCTTGGCGAAAATTAAGTACTCGACATTAGTTCTTTTTATTTGTAGTCCTCAAAAACTGATACTGTAACATTGTACGACTTATGACAATGTCTCCCGCATACATGTATTCACTACACTGGACATGTTTCATGTAATTCCTACATCTAAAATTATTGTATGTTATATGTTTCTGTTTGGTGAAATGAAATAGAAAAAACTATCGTGTTATAAACATAGCCTTTTGAGCATTATATTAAATGTTAAGTTCATTGTGTAACGGAGAGTAAATATTGTTTATTTTCATGTTAAGTGACAAAGTTACGGTGATATTTGATGAAACATTACTTTTTAAATTTCCCTGTATTGATGTTCAACAATTACAATTAGTTTGCATCTCGCACGACCCTCAACCGTTTTGTGTTCATTTGTAAAATAATAATACAGACAGAGATATCTTTAACTAAAGTAAATGGTTAAAAAATTGGCTTAAATACCTGTGTCTTTTTGTATCCGATTTAAATATACTGTACCACTCTGTTAAATCCCTGGTATATGAAAGGTATTCAT
The DNA here is from genome assembly GCA_032359765.1 of Saxidomus gigantea. Classification (NCBI taxonomy): domain Eukaryota; kingdom Metazoa; phylum Mollusca; class Bivalvia; order Venerida; family Veneridae; genus Saxidomus; species Saxidomus gigantea. Next base: position 9,102 of record JAUMHA010387359.1, read on the forward strand.
AAGCATGTGCATTTATAAATAACGATTGGGTTTTGAAATCGATAATGTATTTTCTTTCGTATAAAAAGTTTGTTTTTCTTTCAGTGCTTCAATATCCTGTTGCTTAATGGTGCATTTTTATTTACTTAGTATATATATAAATGTTTAATGTGTTTTAAGAAATGTATGACTGTATTTATCGGAAATGATGCTTAATTATTTACGAATATGTGAAATAAATATTGAAAACACTCAATAAATATTGAATCTGAAATAAACCCTGTAAATACAATACATTGTAATGAACAAAAAAAACAAAACAAACATGCTGCAAATCAAGTGCCAGTGTGACAACCGATATCTCCTTTAGACAAGGGATAAGGAACGTACCAGCTGCTATAAACTTTCAGTCATCAATGTTTCATGGAACTGATTCCCTTACCTCGGGTTCAATCTATCGTGTTCTGCACTTTGTGGCGTATTTGCGGTTTCGTGTATGTGTCCTTTCTGTACTTGTCGCACATAGTGAGGTCTCAGACAAAATTGTCTGGAACATGTAGCTGTATTCAATCGCTCTGCTTCCCTTCCCTCCGGTCTGCTTCCCTTCTCTCCATTCTGCTCCCCTTTCCCTCGAAAGTGAGATCTTGTAACATGTAAGATGAATTTTACGGGTTTCGTTTTTCTTGGTTTAACGATAATTTCAACCTTATTTCGGTCAATTTTGCCAGCGGAATTTTACAAAGCAAGTAAACGGCATCAGATGATAAAAGAAAACCAAATGTACTGTTGCTGCTCATTATCCCTTGCCATGTTGAACGCCCGCTTCTTTAATCATTTCAGTCAACTTTGAAGGTGGAATATCTATCTTACAAGGGCTAGTACGAGACTCCTTAGTTAAGAGAATACACATGTTTTATGCATACGTGTCACTTACGTGTCACTTACGTGTCACTTACTGTCAGGCAGATTGCAGGGCTAAACTCATTGATTTTTAATCGCGGATAAGTTAAGTGAATACACTTGTTTTATGCATACGTGTAAAACACTTACTGTCAGGCAGATTGCAGGGCTAAACTCATTGATTTTTAATTGCGGGTATGTTAAGTGAATACACATGTTTTATGCATTTGTGTAAAACACTTACAGTCAGGCAGATTGCAGGGCTTAACTTATTGACTTTTTATCGCGGCAAGGTTAAGTGAATACACATGGTTTTTATGCACATGTATAAAACACTTACTGTCAGGGACTTAACTCATTCACTTTTAATTGCGGACAGGTTAAGTGATTACACATGTTTTTTATGCAATTATAAAACACTTACTTGTTGCTTGTTATTTACATCGCAAACGGTAATTTATCGATATAAGTACAACAGTATTGACAAATTGATTTGTTGTTTTCCATTCTTGCCAGTAGTGAAGGACCCTATTGAAATTGGGCCTTTTTAAACTACTTCAAAGGGTATCCTTTGTATATAATCAAAATACGTTCTGTCATTTTTGAATGATAGCTTATTCAATTTTACCATTGAAGTACTGATTTCATTAGTATTCACAATAGCATGACTTCCATATTATTATGCCTTCTGTGTCTCACATCTGTATATAAATACTGCATAACATTTTAGTAATTTCTTTATGAAAAGGGGGTAAAATAAATAAGCAATATGTTGATGCCTTTTATTTTGTCCATTTAAATGTCATTTGTATGGTATTTAAAACATGTATTAGAGATGATAAACATATCAAATAATCATGACCAACTATTTCAACAGTAGGTTTATCTGTCACAGAATTCGATAAAACCAATAAACATAAACATTTCGGTCGGGCGGGCTCGTTGATTTCTGTTTGGTTATCATTTCGGTCGGGCGGGCTCGTCAATTTCCGTCTGAGTATTGCGGTCGGGCGTGATCGTTAACTTCTGTCTGATTTTTGCGATCGGAAGGGCTCGTTGATTTCCGTTAATTGTCGTAATTTTAGCACCTCTTTAAAAACCTGTTTATAAATACTTAATTCAAGAATTGATGAACGAGGCAGTATGCAATTTCAGATTCTTTATGTCGCATTGGCCTGGTTAAATATACATATTTGAGGTAAGTTGCAGATCCAAGTGCATGGTTTTTGTTGAAAATATGAATGCATACCATATATGCATTTTCAGTGTCAATTATCGTCTGTCTGGACTTACCTGGGGCTGCGAGTGTCATTATAACAGGGGCGTCAGTGAAAAAAAAACGGTATCAATACCAAAAAAACACTTTGCTTTTTGTTTTTTATTTACAGCGCTTCTCACTTGGTTCCAGCATTTGCAGACAATTTAAACATAAACGAACTGTTTTTCATTTGTCGACAGATTTGCCGAGGCTTGAAAACACAAAATGATGAGCTGAAAACACAAAATGATGAGCTGGTGGTTTGAGATTTTGGTGTTGAGCTGACGAAGGTTCCTGGATTTTTTATTCATACACGCGTAACCACACTGTAAATGCCATACATTTGGTCTAGGTGTGTGATTGCAATGTCTGGATTGTGTTAATAGTTGAGAGTCGCACGAATACCGAAAGAAAAATTTAAAAAATGCAGACTGCCTCTTTATAAAGTCCGTGTAATTTACCAATTCAATTCAATTGAATGAATTGTTTTTCAATTTTGAATAAGATACAGTCATGGTTTCGGATGCGTATAGTAATTAAAACAGGGGTGTGCAGTACGAATTAATCAGTTATTGGCAACCGAACGACTGGCAGTGACTTAATTTACTAAACGATGAAATACTAGGACACATTTAGTATTTCGATACTAAAACGATCTTGTCTTGAACAATACCTTGAAATAATTATATTGAACGAGTAGCACTATTTCATTACAACTTAAAAACGCGGAATGCGGTTGGACACATCATTTATCGCACGTGATGTTAGTGGACCGTGATGTATTTCATCGCAAAACAATGTAC
>JAUMHA010387369.1:0-12039 GCA_032359765.1 Saxidomus gigantea
AGACAGAAATGCAATAATCTAAAGGGAAAATCAAATTCATTTCTCTGGATCATGCTGTCATTTACAAAGAACAGATATTAACTCAAACTTTACTATGTTTTTTTTGCTACACTAAATTTTGGCGGGTACACTCATACATACACTACTTATATAGTATCATTATTAGTATCATCATCGTCATCATCAGCAGCATCATCATCATCATTATTACTTGTTACGAAATACTACTAGAGTCTAGTATTATGCTAGATATGAAAGATAATAGCCTGCTATTAAAACATTCAGTTGTTGTTTTAGACAAATTATGAAAATTTAAAACATCAAGGCTGATAATAACTAGGGTGCGCAATAGACCCGATATATTACAATTCGCAGTATTTTGGAAGCATTCAAGGGGATAGTTGATGTAAGCTGCAAGTACTTGTTCTACAATAGGTATATACTGAATTAATTTATAACAAAAGTTTGATTCATCAATTTTTAGCTTTTCTTTGAAAAACAGAAGAGCCATTGTCATAACCTTCTTGGCGTCAGTCGGCACTGTCGTCTTGAATCTTGAATCTGGTTAAGCTTTCTTAAAATTAACTTTCTCGGTAACCATTAAAGCCTTGAAACTTCAGACAATTGCTTGGCATCATACAATGGCATATGTGGCCAAGTGGTTAAGGCCACTGACTGACTTACCGCTGTAGGTTCGTGTCCTACTTGGGTCGAATTCTTTTACGTCTGGAAGCTATCTAGGTTCAATCCAGGTACCCGCCCGTGACTGAAATAATGCACGAATTGGCACCCAGGGTCTTCCTCCTCCATGAAAGCTGTAAGTTGCAATATGACCTCGGCTGTTGAGTGCAACGTTAAATCCGAATCAATCAATTGGCACAATACAATCAACAATAATAATGGCATATCCCAGGAGAAATTGTGCAGATGCAATGGATTTGACGGAGTTAAAGTTTTTAAGTTCGGCTGAATGAAACGGAAAATTGTTTGCCCGAAAATATTGTAACCATTTCGAAAAGGCCAAAGAAAAAATTCGTAGATTTCAGACCGTTTTTTATTCAAATTTTTCAATTTTATTCCGTTTTCAGTAAAGACTGGATACCGAAACGAATATTTTATTGGCCTGAATGACTTAGATATACAGATGAAATTCCAGTGGACAGATGGGATGGCTGTTACATATTCAAACTGGCGTTTTAATGAACCTAACAACTGGCAGAATAGACAGGAGGACTGTGTTATAATATTTCAAGCGGTAAGACGCCGACTATAAAATATGTCTTTTAAAACTATAAGATCATTGCCATGTCTGTGAAGTTTCTCTGAGCTTCCAATTTAAAGACAGAACAGCATTGTACAAATTGGAAATTTGACATGTCGAAGGTTGACCGCAACACTGTCATTATCCATTCTTTATTCCATATAAGTTACAACAGTTTTGCGGTGAAACCTCGATGTACAGCTTAGACATGTAGCATGGTAAGAGTAAGCACTTGACACTTTGAGACTTGTACAGTATTGCTATGCAGCAGAGTATGTCTATGCCATATTTAAATGTATGGGCGTTTCAAAAGATAAACATAAAAACGAAGATTTTTCTTAAGTTAATAGTAATGGTTTTCATTAACATGTTTCCAAATTTAGAAACAAAGATGTTTCACACAAAAAATGAACGCATGTTTGAATGTTACTCTCAGAAAAATACAATAGCAATATTACCGATTCGGAGGCACTGGCAAAAATCTTTTTCTGGTTTAACTGAAGGTGTCGACGTAGTAAACATTTTAAAAGATTAACAGTATTATGAGGTTATCATACATTGTTTAGTACAGTACTTAATTCTATTGGAGAATAGCGCCTCGTCCAAAGTAAGTTTCACAGTTGTGTATGAGTGTTATATGTTCGGTGTTCGGTATTGTTTTCAACAATGTATACTGACCTCTTTATTTCATATTAATACTGTTAAGTGCATTTTAGAATGATATACATAGTTACGAGAGAAAATATATCGGGAATTAAATGTGAAACACTGAAATGGAAGAATGGATAACGAAACTGAAAATCAGAAATTGTTGAAAACCCAAATTACCAAGAAAATGAGTACCATAACGAGATGTTTATTTCAAAATTGAATATTTTACTGTCATTTGTTTAGTGATCTCCATGTTTTCTGTTGACTTGTTATTTGTTTATATCAGACGTAACTTCTAAAGTATTCGTTATTAATCTAATTTGCAAAAGAAACAATAGAAATATTATAAGAATATTTCAGCTATTCGTATTTATAGCGATGACTGAAGAGGTATCCGCATAAAGTCATATTGGGACGCGCCCGATATGACTCGCGTGGAGTCCCACTATGGATTTGATATAGCTTTCTGGGACTCCGAGGAGAAAAAGAGGCTAGATTTAGCTCGCCGAGTCCAGTATAGAATTCTGTTGGACTGTCACGTAGTATAAATGTGAGAAGGCGACATTTCTGTTATCTCGGGAGGTCTCATCCAGATATTAAGCTAACATAAGTGCTCTTTTGGAACGACCTTGATAAAATTCTCATCAAATCAAATCAAATTCTGTTATCTCGGACTAACCATGTAGACTCTATAGAGTTGTAAAGCATATATAAATATACAGCAATTTTTTCTTTGGCTATATAACATACAGTATAAAATGTATCGTAAACATTTTAGGATGGGCTATGGAATGACCAACTTTGTGAGAATCCGAGAGAGGGATTTGTATGCAAAACGCCAAAAGCTATACTACCCAATAATATACCTCAGCCAAGCCCGGGACAAGGATGTGCGGTAGGTATAGACGGTGGTGCAAAAACTTGCACTGTACGAAAACCAACATCTGTACTCCTCAAGCTAGTATGTAATACAATAAGCGTGTATCCCCAGAATCAGATCTTAATCCCACATCCCAGCGGAACCCGTGTGACACCTCAGCATTTTTTGTATTTATTCTGTTGCGATATCAGTTAAGACTGTGACGTAAATACATAAGTGTATGCACAGTGTTAATCATAAAATGTTTTATGTAACCTCTGCGTGACAATGTAAAAATGTTTTTTTTCATTACTTAGAATAACTTATTCACGTCAATGTAAATAAATAGCATTATACTATTAATGCAATTAGAATGCATTGAGTAAGAAAGATCTCCACATTCAATACTAGACTTAATCTAAACTGTTTTTGAGCGAGGGAAAGAAGAAATTTAATTTTGATCATAGAGCTACCTTTAACTAGGCTTTAGCTCGAGACTGAACAGCAAAAGGGCACCTGTTTTTATTTATTTTACTTTTTAATGGAATATTACCCAACTCAAAGTTTAGCTGGAGACAGACAGATGCAATTAATCTAGTCTACAACTATGAGTGGAAACATTTAATTTAGATTTGTACGTCCATTTTTCAGGCTGGGGCTATTGGCTTTGGCTATAATTGTTTCCATTTGATGACGTCAAAGTCAACGTGGAACGGTGCAAACACTAATTGCGCGGCAAGGGGAGGCCACCTACCTGTTATAAAGAACACGTAAGTTTGTTTATTAATCTTGTTAAGCGCTAATATAAAATTGGTATGATTTACATTATTAGTTAAGTTATTTTGCGTTTTCACAAAAAACAAATAAAAAATGTATCACCCTTCCTTGTCTTTAACAGAAATATTGCCGATCTCTTAAAAAAATATTGTAATCATTCAGCTATCAACAAGCGTTCCTTGCGTCACAAATTGCCGGAACAAGTGGGTACTACTGGATAGGCCTATCACACAATGGTCAGCAGGGAAAGTATCAGTGGGTAACAGGTGAAAGTCTTGGATACACGTCATGGTCCTCAAACCACACAGGTTCGTAAAAGACCTTTTGGAATACGCCGTAATCTGAAAACCTCACACTTTAGTACAAGAGGTGATGATCATGGCACAGTTGCAACACAGGCGAGTTTAATGCGTAATTAAACACCCAGTTGTTTGCAAACTACATTTTTGAGTACAGGACTCAGTACAACCGGCAGACTGTAAGACTATAAGGCTGGTGGAGTAAAGGCTACATCTTTCGCAACGAAACAATATTACAAATTTTCTTGAAGATATTTGCAACTATTGAATTAAATTGTGTTTTTGCGAAGAACGTGAAAGTCTTTAAAGAATAGCTCGTCGGTGCATTTTATATGAATTTTAGGCTTCAGGCGGATAGACCTTATTCTTTAGAAATCAATAATTTTGACTTCAGGTAATGACAATACTTCCTGTATAGCAATGAGATCTTCCGGACCTGGAGTTGGCCTGTGGGTGGATATGCCTTGCTCTACTACAACTTTAAAATATATTTGTGAGTCACCAAGATCTGGTTTCAGTACAGTAATGATTCCAACTACCACGTCCATAGCTCCACCTGTATGCCCAAAAAACTGGCACGAATTTAACGGTTATTGCTATAAGGTAGGATGATCGTCTTATTATGTCTCCTGTTTCTTGTTTCCACTTGTAAAAGCTTATATGTTAAATAGTTACAGTTTATACACTTTTAAAATCACGTAACTTAGTGTGCGTTCTTTATTCAAATGCTCAGAAATGAAGGTTATAGGACTTTCCAATATTCATCAAAGGAGCTTGCGGTCAAAATTGTACTTTCTGGTTTGGTTTTGTCTTTTTTCATTAAATAAGACCCTAAATAGCAAAATATGGCATATTACATCTTAGCTTTTAGTTTTTACCACGGAATCTAAAGGTAGACTGAAAAGGATACCGGGCACTTCCGTGAAAAAATATTAAAGTTTAGATGCGGGGAAAATCAAGATCATATTTTGTTAGCTGGCTTCTTACATGAATGGAAAAAGACAAAACAAACCAGGAAGAAGCACAACCCGACCGCAAGCACGTATTTATCATGAGAGTACATTCTATTGTAGTTGTATAAGGCAGACCAAGATAAAAAGAATTATTTCGATGCCCGAAGTACTTGTCAAACAATGGGAGCTGACCTTGTTAGTTTACATTCAGCTGCCGAACAATCATTTGTGTTCTCTTATAGATTAATGTAAGTATTTCATGCTTCAGTCAGTAAAAGTGTCAACTCTGTGAGAGTGCTATTATTTACCTTTAAATGGAAATGAAATAGTAGTCTTTCTTTGTTAAATAAAGTAAAGTTTACAGAGATAGAGGCACAAAACTTATCTAACAAATGTAATAATGCGATCGACGGTTTTGCGTCTATCATTTTTTAATGATATTCAAAGTGTCCGAAAGATATTCGACTGAAAATTAAGAGCGTTATTTTGAGCAGTACTATCACTTTAAGCATTAGTGTTTTGCTGTGTTTATTTACGCCAAGTAAGTACCGTATAGAAAGAGTTGGTTTTTTCAACGAAGAGTTAGAATCGTGCAAAATTTGTTATTTTCTTTGCAGTTATGACCAATGCCATCTATTCCTGTTTACTTATTTTAATCGAGAATGTCAGCTATCCTTTTAAAGCTCAAATACATCGAGTACTGACTTTTGCAAATATTTTCAAGAAAGACTAAAATGTTCTAAAACTTCTATTTCCAATTCAATTCATGTCAATTGAATTTTAGTAGTAACTAGTTGTTGATATCTAGCATATGTACTATGTAACTCAAGAAGCTTACTCTCACAAAGATTCAAATATGCGGGAGGTTTAACGATGGTGCTCCTTCTCTTTTTATTCATAAATTACTTAATTGTTATCAAGTACAAGACTCAAAATTTTATAAATTCATAATACTTATTTTTGCAGTGGAAATCGTATGACGAGCTACTGGCTTGGTCTAAACGACTTTGATCAAGAAAAGGGTAAAAAAATCCTATTCTGTGTGTATCGATTTTAAATGAATTGAGTAGTTAAGTTTAAATTTACTGAATTTATATCAATGGCAGAACAGGTTTTTGTAAGTTATATTAATTTGTCTCTATGACTACTTCCTAGTTCTGACCAGTACTCAAGCCTAAAGAAGGGATTGTGGAGGTTGCGGTAAAGTGCCGCTGAGGGGATTCGAACCCAGAACCTCTGGGTTAGGAGTCCAGCGCTCTACCCGGACGGCGCCTCCCTATTTAATTATTCAAATGTTTTTTATCTATATTTCCTAATAAAGTACTAGAAGTTTACTGGGTTCTTTTTAAAATGACACGAACGATTGAAAACGGCTTTTTCCAAAAAAATCAATAATAGGTGATAATTTGTATTTTCACTGATAAGGTGAACAAATGATAAACAAATGATCAAAAAAATGATGATGCTTACGATTTCAAAAAGAAATTGGACAATAAAATACCATACCCATCATAAATTGTTTTGACAAGGTTTGCATTTAAGGGTAGTTTCTTATACCAAAATGTGTTGTTCCCTTTTATACCCAAGTCCCTGTTTAAGGGAACCGTGTCACAAATTTCAGATTTCTGTCTTCAAGTTGATGTTATGAAATTCTAACAAATACTATTGTAGCAGGTGAGATCAACGAAGAACCACTGTGCCTAGTATATAATTTATTGGACTGCATCAACGTTATGCGATTTAAGCCTACAACATAAAAAAAACATTGTTTAATTACAAATCATTTCATATTATTTACAGAAACAATACAAACAAAATAAATTTTTCGAAATTCACAATTCATAGTAATGTACTCGTCTTGTTAGAATAATTAATATAATGCTTACCAGACACGTCTGATTAACAATGGCAATAAATAATAGGGTGTTCAAAGGTAAGGAGTCTTACTATGAAAAATTACTGATTTAGAATGTCATAAATGACTATAATTGTCCAAGGGTCGTCGTTCGGCTAGGCGACCTAAAGTAGAGTGCCGGGAAAAACGAGATATTTTAGTAATACTCACCAAAAGCTTGTTATTAGTGAGAAAAGTTATGGTGAACCAATCGAATATCTTTCTTCCATCAATTGAACTAGCCAAACAAGTTTATACCCTTAGATAAACTTGATACTAAAGAACACGGTGCACAATATGTTACAGAAGTAAACACGGAGTGCAATATATACAATACAACTGAACACAAGTACATACGAAATAAACAGAGGACGGCGGGAACATACGAATAGGAATAAACTGAATTTATTAAGAGTAACAATCTAAGGCAAATTCAAGTGAAAACTTGACCTTGCTACACTATTTTCAATGAAAAATCTATGACACGTTTCCCTCAAACAGGGAGCAGTGTATAAAATACAGTTTAATTTTGGTATAGGGGGTTACCACTAGCTGTAAGCTTTGTTTAAAACCTGAGGACAAGTGAATTTTGTTATTACATAAGAGATCTATTCCTTTTTGAAATCATTAGCACCATCATTAATTTTGCTTGATTCGTTTAAAGATTTTTTTAAAACTTTCCAAAAGTGTACATGTTTAAATACTGGCCAAACACAATAAAAAAGAACACTGTTTAAAGATGTTGGTGAAATAAATTTGCGCTTTTGTCAGGTGGAACCTTAAAAACATTGTTAATATAATTAATTAATATTCAGCAGAGTGTAGAAAGTCTGGTAGTTTTCGACAATTTGACAGTGGACAGTTATGAATGTTCTTAAACGAGTATCAATGTAGGGGTTTAAATTTTGTAAACTTATTTAGGATATAAATGGAGCGATGGAACGGCCGTGAACTACTATAACTGGAATTCAGGGGAACCGAATGATTACGATGGTACAGATGATTGTGTGGAAATTAATACACGGTCGAGAAAGTGGAACGATAACACGTGCTACATCGCTCATAACTTTGTTTGCAAGATCAAAAAAGGCGTTCACATACAAATGACGAAACCAACTCCTCCACCAACTGATGCACGTAAGTTATAAGACCAAATGGAAATACAAAATGTATTTAAACACCCCTGAGCAATGTTATCTTTTACTTGCGTTTTGCCACTTTGCCGCCTCAAGGAAGTGGTTTGATATTTGTCCTGTAGATTTAGTGTTGAAAAACTCTCTTTGGTTGCCCATATAATCTCTCTAATTTACGAATTTACGAATATGCTAACAATAGAAATGCAAAAGTATGTTAAAATCAAAGCTAAGTTTATGTCTATGCTAAGACACACACTTTTAGATATTGGACAACGCATGTTTAGTATACTACTTCACGCCTTGAACTACAAATGAGTTTTAGATGTTTGTTAAACTTGTCAGCATAAACCTGCAGCTTCTCACTCTGGTGAACGTTTGAAAAGAAACATTACAGAGACAGTGTGTAAATTTATTAAGGTCTTCAGATGCCGTGATGAACGGGAGAAGATCATTCTAAAAAGAAAATATTACATCACTTATTAAGAACGGATGATGACATACATGTTCCGTAGGATGTAACAGGCCGATATTGGACGTAATTCTGAAGTGAATTTAACCGGTCCGGTAGCTGACGCAATACTTATTTCACATACTTCGAGTTCCTATTTGAGATAAACCCAAGTTGATCATTTAGTGTGATACTATTAGCGTGATCGCGCTTGTTATCCATTTAAATTGTTAACATCTTTGCAGTAAAATAGTCAGACAATTTGAATAAGATTCTGACTGACAACATGAATTTATCTAGTTATCAAGTAACTTATTAAGTGCAAACGAAATCGTTATATGCTTAACTCTTGACTGTTTTTTTTCCGAAAAGGAAATACTTTGGGGAAGTTGTTTAAACGCAATTTTGAATATAGATATATGTGCCCGAAAACTCGCTATGATTGCCCATAACATATCTTACATACTAATCGTGGAAAAAAACAAAATAGTTTTTCGAAGTGAGATTTATTCATTAAATGTCCATGCAAGAAGCATATTCTCATATTTTGAAGATGAAAATAACAAGTGTTGGTTGTGGGTATTATCAAGATTTTTACGATGAAATATAAATCTAGGATAAGTATGCCGTTAACACAAACCTTTTTGCAAAGCCTAAACTGGTCATCTACAAGTAGAACTAGGCTAGCTGATGATGGGCAGTTCGTATGGATCCCAATTAATAAATAACACGATTTGACAGGATAGTGTTACCACTTTTCAGCTGAGTGCGGCTCCAGTCCGGAGTGGAAACTATATAATGGCTCATGTTACTATGTTAATGCACCAAAGGACGGGCCTGATTCCAGGAAAACATGGTATGATGCCAAAGACTATTGTAAATTACATGGAGGAGATTTAGCCAGTGTCCATTCTATTCAAGAAAATGGTTTCATTTTAACAATTGTAAGTACAGAATGCAAAAGTTCACATTAATTTTGATAATACACTGAAGTATTTTATTCTTTGTAATCCAAGCTAGTACTCTAAACGAATTTTACATTGTCTGTTTTCAATTTTTCCGCAGGTGCCCATGACTCAGTATTTTAACTCCAGCAGTTAAGAACAAATATGATTGGGTAAGGCTAGATTACAGCAGATTTAAATTGTTTGTGGTCATGTTATTTTAGCATTACTCCCAGTTAGCCGCAAATAACTTACTTTTATTCTCTTTTCAAAGATTTCAAGAACAATTGGTACTGACTGCTGGCTAGGTGTGGCTGACATAGGAGTAAATCAGTTTGGGTATGTAATAATCCATTATTACTTAACATCAAATATTGGCTTCCTTCGTTCGGCTTCAGCGTAGTTGCTAAAACGGTGTTAACAAGCATACGGTTACTGTCAAAACAGTTGAAATGATTCTCAGTCATCATGGGTTGTTCTTACTTACTAAACACACTTCCACAAGACTAAAGACATAACACTTTTATCGTAATGTGAAGTTTCTTCGGCAGTGATTTTATTAAAGTATGTTGTTCATTCTTTTTTTCTCACTGTGGTTGAAAGTGAAAGAATGCAGTATTTCTTTTTGCGCTTTAATGCAAAAATTGATTATATGATAGGCTTCTTTCCATCATCTTAGAACATTTTCAGTTTCTTTTAAAGAGTTTAGCTGTACAGGTAAAAAACCATGGATCGAAACAAATTAGTAAAAGGTGTGATAAGACGTCAATAACATAATCAATAACAATATTCAATTCTGCACAATCAAATCAGATGATTTAATGCAGTCATGTTTGTTACAGCTGGACGGACGGAACTCCTCTAGACTTTATTCACTGGTCTGGTGGTGAACCTAATGACGCGTTTGGTTCTGAGAAATGTGGCATGATACAGAACTACAATGGTAAAAGGAAGAAACAACAGTTACTACTTGTTGCTTTGAAATTCTCAATAACATACGGCGTGTGTTAAATTCTAACTATCGATGAAAGAAAAATGAGTTAAACATTCATACATTTCTAAATGTCTTTTTCAGTAATACAGAAAGGGAACAAATTAGTGGTAGTTTACCTAAATCCATAGCATTCATTGTTAGCCAATAACTCAAGGGACATTATAACATAAGAAAACCTTTGGCCTAAATAAATGCTACCAGGAAAGACCCTCGCTTTCATAATATCCATCAGTTATAAATTAATATAACATTTGAAACCATTTAAATATTGTTGAAAGAGTCAATCTGAGAGTTGTAACTTTATGGAATAATACAAGATAATTACGAACACTCTGTAGTTGCAGTTCGACGCATACACGGGTAATATAATAATGGTTGTAGTTCAAGACCTATCTTGATTTTAAAATGTAAAAGTAGATATTTCAATAAGATTAATATTCTCGCTAAGAAAGACATGCATAAAAATCGAAAGCTATGAAACGAAACCAAGACTGCTACTGCATATCATTTCAAAACGTTTTTCATCACATGCAATCACATGAGGATGATGTTCCGAACTACTAAATTGTCTTGAATTATTTGTTTCAATATAAACTCGTCTTTTTATATGATAGGTTATTGGAATGACAACAATTGTAACGAAAAATACCACTTTATTTGTAAACGACCACTGGGTATATTCACTCCAAGTACAACACTTCCGACCACACCTCTAAACGGTGGATGCCCGTCTGGATTTACAGCCGTATTAAATTACGGTAATTATTTCACAATATTTGTACCTCATACTAGTTTAGGCTGTATTGATCAATATCCCATTAAATTAACTGTTGATCTGAATCATTTCTGCGGCAAGTTTATACGTTTGTAAAGTTCTGTTGCAATGATTATGTTAGTTAAAGTCAGTTTGCATTAACACGTCCACTATTTGACCGTCGAGCAGTTTCTGTTGCCATGGCTGTTCGGGTTCAGCATTAATAAATTATGTTTGCTGAAGTTGCTTTGTACCTTGTATTTCATACCAATTTGCCATTGCTTTTTCTTATTATTATCACGGAAATTAAAAGTCCTGGAGACGCGAGATCTGTTTTATAAACAAAACACATTTAAGGGTTTAACATGAAACAGGTCCAAGGTTTTGTTTACTTCATATGCTTCTGATATGTTTTGCTGTGGAACCTCAATTTGTATATTGCCAAAAGGAATGGGATGCAAATTATTTGGAATCGCTTAATGCTTTTTAAAACGAAACTTTTTAATGTTATTTCGTTTCATTTGAAATAGGGAAAAGATGTTATAAACTGTTTGGTGCCCGAAATCAAATGGACAGGAAGAATTTTACGACGGCAAGAGACGCTTGTAGAGGCCTCGGACAAGGACATGACATTGCAAGTGTCACTAACCACGCAGAACAAGGTACGTAACACTTAACTAACGTGCAGGTCGACAAAATGACTGCTTGTATTCTATGTTGTCAAATCAAACTAAGTGAGTGGATATGATGCTCATAATTAGCAAGGCACAGACTTCGGTATCGTTTCTACAGCAATCTGAGTAAAAGTTAAGAGTATCTGTAAGAATATCTAAATCTTTCTACAAATTTGTCTTGATAATTGTTTAAAGGTCCAATACTAAGGAAAGCGAAAAATTCAAATATATCTTAAAAAGCACATAAATAAGTTATTATACCCCCACAAAACGAAGTTGGGGGGGGGGGGTATATAGGAGTGAGCTTCTCGGTCGGTCGGTCGGTCGGTCGGTCGGTCTGTTGGTTTTCGTTTCCGGATGATAACTCATGAACGACTTTACCCTTTTGAATAATT
>JAUMHA010387380.1:0-12037 GCA_032359765.1 Saxidomus gigantea
CAACATGTATTAAAATGGTCACTTCTGAACTTCTAATACAGTAAAGACAGTATGTAGAATCTATCCATGTATCCACAAAAAAAGCATCGCTGCTTGCTCTTTCTTTCTCTCTCTCTCTATTTCTTCTACCATTTTCAAATGACTTAACCATTGTATACCTAGTGATTTGTTAGCAAGGGTAACAAGAATCTTTGAAATGCATAATGCACTATGAAAGTACTTTATGTGAATGTACCTTTAAATTGATGTATAAGGTTATACAATGGAAATAAATGACAAAAAATACAAAAACAAAAACATGCCCACGATGAGACTCAACAGCGTCTCGATAAATTCATGCAACACAACCAAAGCAAGGAGATAAATACTCCAAATAAACAAAAGTTCGGGACAATCGTGAGCTCACCGCCCGCGCCTGCAGAGCTTTTACAAGATCGCACGAAAAAGTCGAAAAATGGAGATAGTTAGATGCGGCAGTATTTATGACAGTCTCGGACGACGATATACATAAGCATATATTAACTGAACAATGGAACACGATACTGATTATGATTTCAACTAAAAAATACGTGCACGTGGCAAAATAATATCAATGAATAATGAACAAATAAATGCATTACTACACATTTGCATGTGTATGTACGTTCAAAGCAATATGTTAACTTTTATACGTAATAAGCCGGATTTATTAAATGACCGGATTAATACAGTGCTTATGGGTCTTAGGTGTATAAAGTGTTGCATAGGAACACAAATATGTTTGTATGTATGTTTATATTTTTTCATGTGTATGTGCATACAAAGACGAAAGTTTATTTTTAGATGTATTAAGTCAGTCTATTATATTACGAGAATAATACACAGTTTATATGTCTAGTAAAAGTATGTAAGGTATACATAATGGACAAGAAGAGTAATGGCACGCAATCATGCTCATTTGTATGTTTACAAGTAAAATATACAATGGCAAAACTATGTCACAAAACTTACGGATCTCATTTAGCATTCAATAATACATTTTTTTGCGACTAAAGTATTCAAATAGCATCGGTATATTAATTGATCTGATAACAGGTAACGATGTATACATGTATATTGGAAACTGTGATAGCTTTGTTTGCTTTTTGTCACTGATGCTAAAAAGGTTTTATAAAATGAATTTTCAATCTGAGTTGATAATGTATTATCAATTCATATCAGTAGTAAACTGTATACGTTATCACGAAATATGTGATCAATTATTAGTGAAAAAACGCGTATGTTCAAATGACTAAATACTTTCATTGCTTGTCCTTGAATTGTCAGGGCCTTCTTGATATGAATGAAAGGTTACGCCTTCGGCAGTATATGTTACAACAAAAAGCAGATATATTTTTTGCGCAAGAAACTCGACAAATCTAATGATATCATAAAAGATTTTGAAGTTTGGAGTGTGTACAATTCATACGGAAACATTTTGAGTCGAGGATGTTCTATTTTTATTAGGGATGTCAATAACCGGTTGTTTGACTAACCGGTTAACCGTTTATTTTTCCGACCGGTTAACCGATAGTGTCCATTGTATTCCGTTGAAATGGTAAATCCGTCCGTTGTCGAGACAGGGACCTTTTCCCCGTGGCTATCGCTTACCGTGACACCGTTACTAAGGAACAGTATAATGCGCGAACGACTACACGTATATCATTCTATGTCTTTTTACATTTTCGTTCATATTGAGAGACAAGGAAACGAGTGATAGTACTGACATTTTGCTCTTTATGTGAGAGACTTTTGTCTATAAATTGCCTGTTTATAAATAAAATGATGTTAAAACGGTCTCAAATAAAGCGTGTGTCAGTACAAAGCTGAAATAATGTTAAAAACGATCAGAAGACAACTGTTTGTACAATATTGAAATGATGTTGAAAACGGGCATTGAATTAGTAGACTACCAGTCTGTTTACAACTGAAAGCTCCTGGATAGGCAAAAAAAAAAAACAACAAAAAAAACAAAAATGAATAACCAAAGTCCAAATTAATTACTTCTGTGTAATGCAAACGTTTGACAAGTTTGTCTTTAAAAGTCAGTTTGAAATATTTCTAAACAACAGATTGAGCCTAAAAGAACGAGAACGTGATAAGAAATCGAGAATCGGATAATATCCCCTTCGCTCAATTTTGCACAAGAGGACAATATCCCCTTGATGGTTTTGCAAAGGAGGACATTATCCCCTTGATAAATTTGCGAAGGAGGACATTTTCCCCTTGATGATTTTGCAAAGGAGGACATTATCCCGTTCTCCCTAGGACATTAGCCCCTTCTTACATCTGTTATTGTACCAATATTGATACCTTCAGCATCCAAAATAAGTCTTGATTTAATGTGAAAACTTAAAAGATAGACTTGATTTTTTTAGAATATATGATACAAAAATACACCAATTAGTGAAAATGACTAAATTGAAACAATATTAAAGTTAGGATTAACAGTTTTTGAAAACATCGAAAGGAGTTTAAAATTACAGTTTTGCTGAAAATTAGTGCTGATAATCCTTCCTTATGGACAAAGACGCAGCCATGGTACAAGCAGATATTCTTCGCCACGAGTTGGGCCATCAAGTTACGAAGCGGCAAAGGCGTGCACAGTTGTGTTGCATAAAAACCCCGCGAGACTCTGCTATTAGTACAACAAGGAGAAAACACTAGCACAATTCTTGTATGCCATTGGTACAAAAATCAGAATCAACTGATAAAGAAATAGACACAAGTGATGTGTGCTATGAAGACAGTTTATAGTATGTTGTTGACTTCAGCATTCTCAATTGTTGTGCTTGACATTAACTTGTGTATTTCTAACATGTACATAAATTTCAAGGGTAAAGTCAAGAATGTTTTTGGTACAAATAAAGATCATTTCCGCCGGTAAGACATATTTCTAAGTAAAATGAGAGCTACTTGTCCATGTGGTCCTGGGACTTTCAGGATACAAAAGTGGCCTTTGATCCATACATTTAATGTGTTAATTATGGCTTTTATAGTTTAGTCTTTCACAAAAGAATTGTCAAGTAGTCAATATTCCAGCAAAAAGAAATTAAACATAAAAACAGAGCTCAGTATCAAAGTTGTTTGTTCACACTTTTTAAACATAGACAGTATTCCTGCTAAAACACTCATACACCTTCTACAAATTAAGTTATTATTACAAGGGCTATTGTCCTGGGATGAATGAGCTAATGTCTCCGTATGCAAAATTTAGAAGGGGCTAATGCCCTTAGCAAAATCATCAAGGGGATAATGTCCTAGGGAGAAGGGGATAATATCCTCCTTTGCAAATGCATCAAGGGGATAATGTCCTCTTTATGCAAAATTGAACCAAGGGGAAAAATTGTTCTAGGGGATAATGTCCTACATTCAGATAATTGTGATAAGAATTAAGCTAGTTAAACTGAGCTACTCGGATTACTAAATAAACGCTTTCATCATTTAGAATTATAACGATTTCTAATAAATTTTGCGCAACCATTTTTTTGTAATTGGTTTTATTTTAGTCATAGACAACAACATAGAAACAAAGAATTATCATTCTTTAATAATATTACTCGTTTGTGGGGGTAATGAAAGATACATGTATTTCAGTTAAATGGCAAATATTAAAAACATGCTTCAAACATCAGCACTTTCCTTTCGTATCAAAGATTTACAGTTTTTTTAAGCGAGTAAAGATATGTTGATGTCAAAACCAAGCCATGTTGTCACGGGTCGTGTCCAATTAACAAGTTGACACTTCACTCCTTTCTGTCTGCCAGCTGTTAAAGGTCGACGAAAGAGATAAGCAAACATGAAGTTTTAAAATAGTGACATTTTTTGTGTTTTCTTTTCTATTTTTGCAGATACATCGTTATTTTTGTTGATAATCGGTTACCGATTTCGTAACCGGTTAATCGTTCGTTCGGTCGGTTAACCGGTTAACCGATTAAATGTTCACATCCCTATTTTGTTTATCTCAAAACGTTTTATTAGCTTATGCGTTATTCATGACGTTATTGTTGATAAAGCTGGTCGTTACATTCTAATTAACCTTGATATTGAAGAAACACCATATAGTATGATTAACACTTATGCAAACAATGACTTTAATACAAAAAATGTTTTTTCTCAATAAATTAATCAAGATAATTGATGAAAAAATGCAACAGGAATTACAGTTATAGGTGGTGAATGTAATGAGACACTAAAAGCTCAAGACCGCATCTGTAAACAATAAAAAAATAATGCAAAGACAAAAAACAAAATAGTTAAACATTTAGCCAGTTTAAAACAATTGAATAAATTATGTGATATATAGAGAGAACTTAATAACAAAATATCACAGTTTACATGGAGACGAAGAAATAGTCATGAAAAAAGTAGAATAGACTACATGTATTGGTTAATTGAAGAAAACTTAGTTCAAAAATATACAGCGCTGATATTAGACTCGTGTGCATTCAATACACCGATCACCAGGCTATTGCCTTAAAAATAAAAAAACTCGATGCTAGAGGCCCTGGATACTGGAAAGTTAATAACAATGAGTTAACAGATGAGAAATTCGTGAATTACATAAAACACACAATTATTAACTTTTTGACAAATAATGCAAACTTAGAGATACAAACGAAATGGGAACAATTAAAATAGATATTCGAGATAAATCAATTAATTATGCTAAACAAAAGGCTAGGAAAAGATCTGATAGATTATCAAAATTGGAAAATGAATAAAAACGTTTAATAGTGATAATCAACAATGAATATGTTAATACATGAAATAAACGAATTACATAACTACAAAGTAAAAGGGGCTCAAACAACGTCAAAATTAGGTTTTATAGAACATGGAGAGAGGAATACAAAGTAATTTTTATCATTAGAAAAGTCTAGACAAACACGAACAGTTCTGAATAAACTAACAGAACAGGACTTTTATCTTTGCTGTACAAAATAGGAGATCCTACAATTCTAGAAAACTGGAGACCAATCACGCTACAGAATGTAGATTATAAAATTGCTGCAAGGGCACTAGCTAATAGGTTACAAAAAGTGACACATAAAATATTAGTATGGATCAGCAAAGTTATATCAAAAATAAGTTTATTTGATACAATCTACGACAAATACAAGATATAATTGATTACACAAAGTTGCTTAACCTAGATGGAGCAATACTCTTTGTTTAGACCTTAGGAAAGCATTTGATACTCTAGAATGGTCCTTTTTACGATATAATTCTGCCGTTACTGGTATTAAAGTCAATTTAAATGATACAGTAACATCACTGAAAATATCGCAATTAGCGATTAGACTTGAAATGATAGACATTGACTCATACAGTATATCAATGAAAGCAAAATGGATCAAGGCCATAACACTAAGTGGAAACTTATACCAGCGTTTTACTTTAAAAAATTCGGAAATCCCTTTTTAGTCTTCTATATGAACTTTGATTATATTAAAAGCGTGGATATTTCGGGTGTTTCCCAATTTTATAGAGATACATGGATAAAAATAAAAGATAAAACAGATAAAAATATAAAAACATTTTATGACATAAGATCAGAGATAATTTGGGGAAACAAACACTTAAAACATAAAGGTAAGTATCTATTATATCTGTATTGGATAAAATCTTTTTAACGAAAACGGATTAATATCTGACACTAAAGTATATAACAAACTTATTAATAAAAATAACTGGATCTCGGAAATTTACATTTTTAAAAAAGCTATTCCAAACAGTTGGGTTGGTATTTTGTCTTCGGAATACTCATGTAAAACACAAGTGAAAACGCATTTGAAAGTGCCTAAAATGTATAACAAATGCTTCGTCGAAACAAGAACAAAGACATGTATAACAACCTTATAAGTTTTAAATTTACAAAACCATACATTCATACATTTTGGAGCAGACTTTTTATAAAATCAATCGACTGGAGTACGGTTTATAAATTTATCAATAACATAAAGGAAAATAAAATGAAACAGTTTGAATATAAGACTCTCAACTTGATATTCCCATGTAAAGAAGTAAGACATAGATGGAAAATGGTTCTCTCTCCTAATTGCATAAAATGTAATGTACCAGAAACTTATGAACATATTTTCTTGAGTTGTCAAGTGCTTAACGAGCTATGGAACCATTTATCTACTTTACTGAGTCAGTGTGGAATAGATGAATTTGAGATTGCTGAAATATATGGTAATTGGATACAGATTAGCATATCCACAATACTGTTACATAAACATCATTCTATCAATTGCTGGTTTCAGCATTTATAAAGCATACTTCTTGATTGACAGCAAATCGACAAATGTTAACATATATACAATATTAAAAAAAGAATTTAACTTTTACTTCAGATATATAATAAAGGATGGACTAAAAATGTTTTATTGAAAAAAGTCAGCAACTATTTAGATGATAACTAAGAAACATATATAGAATTATCTTTCGGAAAATAGTAAAGTAATAGGTGAATATGTTTTCTTAATTTCTGATGTGTATGTATTATACGTATGTATGTATTATGTTTGCTTGTATGTATGTAATGTAAACTTATTCATAATATTGTTACTGCGGAAATCTTAAACAAAATGAACAGAATAAACGTCTTTTGGCTTCACAAAAAAACAAAAAGTCAATTAAGGGGGCTCACTTCAGAGGTTTACGATTTTGTTCTTCCTGAAATTTACATTTGTTATATTACCAAATATTATAATAATTAAACTGGAAAAAACAGTTAGGCAGTAACAAACTTAGGTATAATTGACATTTGCGATTTAAGACGGTGACGGTGAACGACATCGGACTTGGGATTTGAATGGGGGTTGTCTCAAAATAATGGAAAGGCAATGGTAGAGAAAATACTGTAAATATGCAGATGCGTAGCTTTATTAGATAATCATACACAAATTACAGTATCAAACCGATTTCCTTCTTTCGACATACAAGCCCTGCGCAAATAGTTACTACCGGAGGTAACATTTCCCGGCGATATCTCCATATTGTCGCAACTGACCTGTAACCTTTTATTTCACCGATCGCATGTTCAACACAAACACGATACCGTTGAATATGTCTGTTAAATTTCCGACATTTTCTCTTCCGTTGGCCATCCCTTAGTCGGATTTGCGCCTCAGAATAAGGGGTTACAGTTTGATGTCTATTAGGGTATATTTTGTCCCCAAGTAAAACACAATCGTCTGGGAAAGGCAAGTCGTTTCCTATGTAGCGCATTAAACGAAACTGTTGTGCATCATTCAGATGTCCGATAAAACCGCATTCAATGTATCTGATTCTCCCCATATTGTCTACAACCACCTGTGAATGGATTGAATGATAGTTTCTATGACCGGAGTAATATTGTTGCTGTTGTTCATTGCTTTGTCTGTAAATTTCATGTGAAGTGCCATCTATGGCTCCCACGGCAGCCGGTATGTTCTCCTAGGTGTAACTCATGCTCTGCCATTATCTACGAAATGAAGTCATCTGTAAATTTTCAACAAGACGTAAAAATGTCTCTGGTGTTTCACCCGTCGCTTCAAAGAACAGATACCTATGCTGGGCAAACAATAGATGAATATTTCGGCCGCAGTAGATATGTTCATCTGCAAACACTACAACCAGCACGATATTTACGTGCAATAACCTTACAGCCTATGTTTCACAAAATTTTCCACAAACACATGTAAAACCATCATCTCAAAGAGGAAAAAAGTATCAAAAGATATGGATAACAATAATAACACGGTTAAGTGAATTAAAATTATTATACGCAAAAGTTATTTTACCTTTCCAGTACCTTTCGTTATCTTGTTAGAGCACGTGTTAATGCTATTTTCGTGTCTGCTTACTGGTGACGTATATCATACCGAATGCGAGTTTACCTGATTACATTAAAAATAATATTGAGTGTTGGTAACGATATATACTGCGTGTACAATACAATATTTTGTGATCACATTAGTCTAAAATAAAGAAATACTACATGTAGTATGCAAATACATGTACATAAATGATAATATATTTCTTCAATCATAATGATGAATGGTGTCTTTGTTTCAGGTACATTGCTTCAAAGAAGACGCAAATCAGTGAAGATTAGTAAAGAGGAAACTCCTCTCATATTACGTGCATACATCAGCCATTTAACCAGCTGGTCGGAAATCCTCGACGAGGTAAAACAAAACATGAACGTTTTGTCACCTGTCGCCATGGAGGTATATACGAATGGCCGTCTCCGACAGTTGCGGGACCGAATGTCTGGAAAACTGAATGTCCTCATGAAGAAAAAACACCAGCTGACATCCCTGAGGCGGATATACGGTATGCAACTTCCATAACCAATCAAGCAAGTTTCGGTCTATGATCACATTCGCACAAATCAATTTATTCCTGTAATGCATATATCTATGATTAGCCTGAAAAATGCGCATATTTAAGTTATCCGCCGTTTCGGGATGGTTTTTGTCCGTATGCACTTGTCGTCTATGTCACGCATATATGGAGAAATCAGGTACATAGAGTATACATAAATGTGCATAAATTCTATACACTGCATGATCACAGTTAAACATAAATTCTAAAGTCTGTAAAATCACTGTGATATTTTTCATGTTATTAAAAAAACATCTGTATTTTCATTGTTTAGGGGTCATGCTAGTCAAAAATTACAACATAAAGAGGATTACAAAGGAACTCTTAAGCTTCCAATTTTCAATGATATTGAGAACACAGGTCGTACAAAACTATAGTACAATGGTTTCAATAACTGCTGAAAAGAATTTATTCAACACGTTTACAGATGACAGGGAGAGTGCACTGTCTAAGATCCATAACTATGTATTGACTCTAAATTACCTCCATTTGTTGCTGTCATTATATCTGTGATGAAGACAACAACCATGCAATGGATTTGGCTTATGTCTTTAACACTCTAATATATGACACAAACAGGAAGTGAAGTCTTAACAGCTATACATTTTGTAAGTGGCAGCAACTTGTTTCCAAAAAAAAACCTTTTTTATCATAAACATGACTGGAACATTCTTGTTTACAGATATCACAGATGCTTTGTGAAGAAAAGTTAGAGGTGGTCAGTGTTTCCAGAGAAAGAGAAGAAAGACTACGGCTATGTCAAGGAGCTGAAGAAAAGAGCTTTAGTGTTAAGGCTGAGCTAAAAAAACAAAAATAATATCAAACAGGGAATGCCACGTACCAAAAACGCAGCCTCCAAAGTCATGTCTGTGCCCGGTCCATAACTTTGTCATGTATGATTAAGTGTCGCGTACAAAACCAATTTCAAAAATCAGTCGATGTCAAACTGGGACATCAGACTTCAATGTTTTGTTAGGAATACATTGGATTTTTAACTCAACTGCACAATGTGAAAACGAAATTCTTAATCAGGCTGTCCTTACTGGATCTGGGTCAAGTTTGTTAATGCTTACAGAGTTCCAAAAACTGTCACTAAGCTGAATTATGGAAAATCGCAGAAAGCATTTTTACAGGACACATTTTCTACACAGTCTTCATGAAACATGACCGGAATATCTCTTCCTGGATAAGAATTAGGTCAAGCTAGAAGCAAGGTCATCTAAGGATAGAAAAGGTCAAGTAATAAATTTCATTGTAAACGTAGAGGTCATTTTACCTACAAGATTTATTTACCTAACATCAGTCTTTGTGAAATTTAGGTCGTATCAAAATGAGGTTATTGCAAACTACGTTCACTGGTTGATATTCAGGTTTTGATCTTGGTCATTCGGGGTCAAAAGCAAGGTCACATGGTCAAATCAAAGAAAATCTGTGTCAACATTCTAGAAGCCAAATTTTTTAATCTGAATGTTTGTCTAATGATTCCTATGATCCCCAAAACTAGGCCACAATACCTAATAAAAAGAACTGTTAACACTCAAGTATCCAATCTTCATGAAAATTGCTCAGAATGTTTATTCAAATGATTATAATTTTTACGGGAAATCTTTGGTAGAAAACCACATCACAAGATCGAACCAAATTTAAACCTTGAAACAAAAGTCCACAATGAATACCCAATTTCCATGATTTTGGGTTGTTTTTCTTGAAGATTTCTAGGTAAAGATTTAATTTGGATCACCTGGGATTGACAAGTATGTCACCAGGGTGAATCAAATAAAAAATTCGTTATACTCTTAAACTATTCTATTCGTTAAACTACGTCACAGTTCAAAGCCAAAACTGTTAATTGCTCAGAATGTCAAGGTGTATAAGAACGATTGCATTTATTATAAATAAATTTGTCTTTTTGATATTTCTTATAAAATGTTCTAGTTGGTCAGAAGACCAGAAATACACATTTTAGGCCTAATTACATTCATACAATTTTAACTGTACTGCACAAAGTGCCCTGGTGGTTTGTCTGTAATCTGTTTGTAAAAATTTCCTTTACAAGTCTATACAGATCAAATTTCATTTGTGTTTCATAAAACTTGCTCGGAAGGATCCCTATTGTTTTTGGGGTCAGTTGGGTTAAAGTTCAAGGTCACATTGACCTGAACTTTCAGTAATAGAATCTTTTACTGGTTGCATGTGCAGATAGGAATATCTGGCTCGATGGTAACTGTTTTGGCACTAACGAGGCTCAGCTATAAGTAGCAGAAATAAAATAAAACTAATGACTTATATTTACGCATTCATGTATAAAAGTAGATGGTTCTGACATCATTACATCGTCTTACACCTTCGGGAGTAAGATGATACTTTCCAACACTGGTAAAAACTGGATATCCTGTGCAGGTATGCAACATAATCTTTTCTGCTCGGTATCTTATGATCTATATTACCCGGTCTTCAAATTTCATAGGATGATTGGTCCCTCCCAGGTTACAATCTATACTGTTTTTGAAGTCGGTGGGTTTATGTCACATAAGCTTTTCACTATAGGTCAATATTTTCATTTAACTTTCATGAAACTGGCTCAGATGATCCCTTTTGTTTTAAGTACAGTGGGTCTAAGTTACCATTCAGCTCAATTTTTGGATCTTAATAACTTTTCTTTCAACTTCATAACTTCATAGGATGGTAGGTATTGTTGTTTAGCCGATCCATAATGTTGTTTGGGTCATTTGGCCAAGTTTAGTGACCCTTGTTAGCTTTTCCTTGACAACATTCCATAACATTATCACAAAACTTACTCAGAACAGTCCAGTTGAGCGCTACTATCTCTTATAGGTCTCCTGTTCTAGGTTTACTCAGATAAGCGATGCAATGCGATTTTGACAGAAAAATATGCTAGAACTGAATTTCTAATTTTTATGTTTCTTACTCACTTATTGAGATGACCAACATCCTGCTTCCTTTACTAAAATTGTACACTATTTTGTAACAAAAAATAAAATAAAACAATGTTTTCAATGATTTTTAATTTGTTTTTATTTTGTGTATCTGATATATACATTTGTATCAATACTGTAAAGAGTTAGGAAATGTCTATACTACAGGGTTCTGAGTGATGTTTTTAGACATTCTCACAACAATTGTAGGTTGTAATTCAGCCCTGATGACCCATATCGCTCACCTGCCTACCATACGCTATTATAAATAAGGTCAGCAACAGCATGGTAGAAAACAAAGTAAAATTATAATAAACTGTACCTCTAGAAACTGAAACTACACCAAGAAGTTGAGCAAGTTTTGACCCTAGGTGCAAAGTTAGTTTTGTTAGAGGATCTCTTGACATTTCTACCAACCACGTAGCTAAATGCTAGACCTTGCAATTATGGATTATAAAAATATGTATGTTCAAAATGATTGTTTTAATCAAGTGACCACTGACGCAGGGACAATTATGACTTTGAAACACTATTACTTTAAACTCTAAGTGTGACCTTGACAGTTAAGGTAGGGACTTGGGTCTTGAACGCAACACATCCGCTTGATGTGCTAGACATTTGTGCAAAGTAATTTTAAAATCCTTCGAAGCATGATAAAGTTATAGTTCGGACACAAATGTATGCATATATACAGGATTCCATTACCT
>JAUMHA010387413.1:0-12035 GCA_032359765.1 Saxidomus gigantea
CTTTTGAGTTCATTGAAGTTAAAATAAAACTGTAAAAGCATCAGTTCAAGTACTCCATTAATGTTTTCCTAACAAATACTGGGATGTTACCTTTGACACAGAACAAAAGTGATATCAGAATAGGTATAAGCGGGTATTTGTCAAATTAAGTGATAGTTCTAGTCTTGGAACAATTTTTAACAACTTGTAGATGATAAAAGATCTTCACAGGGATATTAAGTTTAAATGCTCTAGGACTGACATTCTGGAACTGTGTCATTATTTTCCGAAGAAATTACTATTGGACCGACAGAATTTGTTTAGAAGTGTGATCAGTTTAAGATAGTTTTCAATGAAGCAGCATGAATATACCTAGCATGCCTGCAAAAGACAGAAATGCTCTCTCCAGAATCCTTGTACACTATACTGTAAAACCTGCATTTTGTGACCACGTTTGAAGATCACTGTATAATTAAAAGGAATGTCAATGTACTTAACCATTGTTTGAATGGCTGTATGAAATTTGCAGTCTTTTAAATGTCAATGTTGATGTGTGAAGAGAAATTTCAATGTGTTCAGAATAATTTTACACAGATACTGAAGGCCTGAAATAATTGTGTTGTAAACATTTTAAAAACTGTTAAAGAAAGTTCATCTTTATAAAAATGTCAAAATTCCATTTCCATCTTTTATTTCTGCTCGTCAGTTGAAACATTTGACCTTTTTTTTATTTACTGAAAACATATATTGATAGGAAAGAACAACAGAATGTTTAGGCTTGAAGCTTAAAGTCTGTAAATGCTCGTTCAAGTACAGTGTGGTGTTCCATAAAATTACCAATGTTTATTCCTGTGCCTTGTACATACTTTTTTTTCAAAAACAGCAAAAAGTACTGTCTTGAGTGTGAATGAACATATATACATGTACATATAGGTGTCACTAACATTGGATATTGTATCGTCTTGTGTGTTACAGTTTAAAGTGTTTGGGCAGCAGAATGCAGAACTAATTGGAAATCCAAGCACGCCAGCTAATAGCATGAATGATGAAGATGAAGTTGTATTAGTCTCCCTTGAAAAACTTGAAAAGGAAGCAGTTGAGGTATAAACATTGATTCATTTATGTCAGATTTGACTGTGTTTCCTACAGTTAAGGTTATTAGCAAATAATGTAGGGTTAGGTATTTAAGTCATGCACTTTCTTTTGGAGTTGCTATTTATAAAATAGCATTCTTTAAAAAAAAACTGCAATTCTTCATGAGTTATGTTAATAATGTTTTTTATTATCTTGGATTTAAACTGATGCAGGCATTAGTTGAAATCTATGAATAGGATAGATTGTGTGTTACAAGCACTTACGATAGTTCAATATGGAATGAGAACAATATTAATCAATTTACACAAAAGTGAGCACATTTTTCTCTCTTCTCAATTTCTGTTTCTTTACTCATGTCTTATCAGGCAACTCAAAATTTTAATAATTAAAATATTGAGTGTATGAATATAAATAGTAAAGTTAACCGACTTAGTTGTTTATAGGTTTCGCAGTTGGTGTTGGTTTATCCAACTAAGAATGTTTCCTGTTTTAAAAGAATGCCAAGCTGGTTGAAAAACTTTTTTCAGTATGTATGGTGAATATAGTTTGCTAGGTAGCACTGGGTACTCCAGAAAACAGCTGGTATTGGAAGTTCACTTGATGCAAATTATTATGGTTCCCTTCATTATATTAGGAGAGGTGAACACCATCTGTCCACCCATCAGTTCTGAAGTGTGCATACTAATTAAGATTGGCTGACACTGTGTAAAGTTTAAAATATGATAAGTAGCTCAGTCTGAGCAAGAGTCCTGCAGTGGCAAAAAGTCTATGAATTAGTTAAAGTTATCAATATATTAAGGGTTGATATATATTCCATTGACTAACCTGAAAACATATTAAGAGCAAACATACCATATTGAAAGGATCAGTGTAGATAGCTGTACATATATCAGAATGTAATCGAGAAAGAATCAAATAATCCTGATGTCACATTTAACAACAACAACATAGTTTATTGTGTTAAACATTTCACAATGCTTAAAGCAACACATAAGAATTAGATCTGTACAAAATGTGGCAGTGTTAAGCAGTTTTTACTGGTGTTTCAGTAATTACCACTTTATAAAAAAATCTACACTGAAGAAGTTATCTTGATTTTGATTTCAGTTTATCACCATTTTTTAGTTAATTTTCCCCTTGTTGGCAAATTTAACAGTGAACAAGCACAATGATGTTCATCATATTTAAGCTTAAAAAATAAATTGTAGAGAAAGTAAACTCCTGTGTATTAAACCCTTTTATGGAAAAACATTAGTTGTATTGAAAGTTTCAATATGAGATAAGAATAGTTTCCAGAATACAACTTCAGGCTCACAGTAAACATAGAACATGTGAACTCTTGCATGGATCTTGTATGTGTCAACTTTCTAGATTCGTCTACTGTCAAAAGTTTAATAAATGCACTACGTACTCGAAAGCATGTTAATTTGAATGTAATGGCATATCATCAGTATTTAGACACAACAGAAGCCATATTGAGATCATTGAATTGTATTTAATTCCTGTTTTATTTTTACACAGATAACTAGGAAAAAGCCGAAGGACAAGCCTTTACTGCGGAGAAAGTCGGAGTTACCGCATGATATCACTATGATAAAGGCCCTGGATGGACATAAAAGACCCGACGACTATTTACATACTAGTACAGAGTCTGGCAACTGATAGTGACTGCATTAAAATGGGGGCCAATGGGTCGAACTTAATTATATTGGTACCCATTTTGTAGCCTGCCGGATTTTAGTCACTGACATAATATAACAATTATTTAACCCTGAGGATCCATACCACATGTATATCCTGGAATAACAAACAATAAGAAAATAACACTTCTGTGTTCTCTAAATTGATTTAACCACTTTTCGTCAGTCATGATTTTAAATGACCTCATACATTACATACTTTAAGAATACGATACATCATAAATATTGCGTAATAATACCCGAGTATGCCAGTATCTTATAGATTACTGACATTAATTTGTTTACAAACCATCTTAGTGATTGTTCCTTTTAAACATATTAATTTGAATACATTAGGCATTCGAATCTTAGCTCGCATTCCAGTTACATCAAACATTATTTTTGTTTTTTATTTGTCAGAGAGATCATTGAACAATAGTACATGTATATTGCACTGTTCAGGGATGAAATTAAGTGGGCACAGGGCAGAGCTATGGTTGATCCAATACTAAATGAGCCCCACTGTGATGTAACAGTTTGACATTTATGTCCGTTGTAAATGAAGTGAAGGAAGTGTTCTCAATGTGTAACACTACTACAGTAACGAAAACTTCATTGTTACTTGGGAAATAGTCAAACAGTATGGTTTTAGGTCATATCATATCCGGTTCTATACGGGTGGCAAAAGCCATACGATGGCTTTCTAACAGCGGGGCTCATTTGTAAGCAGACAAAATAGTTCTGTTCACAGTCCATTAAATGATTACTTGTGTCAGTATGTTTTACTTTTTAGTATTTTTCGGAGCAGAGACTGATGTAAAAAGTATTCTCTATCTGATGTGGCCAGCTGTACTTCCTTACATGAAAAAATTTGTGTCAAAAGTCTTCACTGCTTCTCCTCTGAAACTCTGAAGGTTTTAACCTGTTTGTTCTGAAGTGTGGTTGTGAAAGTATGCAATATGAAGTGTTTAGCTGGAGTTGGTAGAAGATAGACGCCACTGGGCAGAGAGTTAGTTACTTGTATACTGTATGTAAAAATGTATTTTGTTCATTGTCATATATTTAGCAAAAGCAAAGCATAATGTACAGTTGGCAAAATGACCAGATAGAGAACGCTTTTTGTATCCTCCATGTCTTGTTCTGTTACCTCGCTGTATGTAGTGAACAATGGTTTTATTCTTTGTTCTTGTTTTATGATGTCATGAAGGCGGTACAATCTAGTTCTGCAAGCTTTTCCTGTGATGTAGATTTTGTAACTTGTTAGATGTTGCTTGGGTGAGATGTTGTGAAATTGAAATGATACATGTCATACACTCGTAGTACACTTCATTACTGGACCTGCTCGCTGTATTCAGTAGCCTAGTCCTCCCTAATTTTATGAAATGGATTGACCCATGTTTCAATACTGAACATACCATTGACTGTTTGTGGGTTGAATCAAAGAAAATTTCCTTTAGAAAGCTAGAAAGGTGGGTCATGATTAAGTGCACATTTACCAAACTGATGGTAATTGCTTCTACATTTGAGACCAGTGCACTTAATAAGCAACCTGAACATTGGTGCAGTCTAATCATGATCTACGCTGATTAGTGGCTGGCCAAATTGGTCAAATAAAAAGATGGACAAGTTCATTTTAGAAATTTTTGATGGGTAAGGGTTAATGAATTGGACATTATTGGAGTCATTGCTTCATTGCAAATTAGTTGCTAAAGAAATTAAGTAGGCATATGTAATAGTAATATGTAGTAGTACAATAACCCACTCCCCTCCCTAAAATAACCCACTGAGTTGATTAGTGAAGTTTAAGGAAAGATTATGCCCACTTCTGGAAAGTAGGGTTCACTGTCAAGTTAGTAGGCATCTTCTGCAGCAACAAATGTAGCGAAATACATTTCCTTGTGATAGAATCCAAGTTTTGAGTAGTCAAACATTCCCATGATGTTTTTCATCAAAAGTGTTACGAAATAGGGATCAAACATAGTACAATAGTTTCTGTATACCAAATGAAATAGTGACCTGAGAACATATAGTTTGATAGATGGACTGAGATTAAAATGTTTCAGAGCCTTGGTTTGTTCTTATGAAAGTCTTAAACTAGGTGTCAGGTTTTTGTATGCATGGATCTGCCCTGAATAT
This sequence comes from Saxidomus gigantea, assembly GCA_032359765.1. Lineage (NCBI taxonomy): Eukaryota > Metazoa > Mollusca > Bivalvia > Venerida > Veneridae > Saxidomus > Saxidomus gigantea. The sequence continues at coordinate 4,890 of JAUMHA010387413.1, forward strand.
CTGGCTATTCTATGCTGGTCATAGAATCGGCTTTTTGTAAACTAGAAAAATAACAGGTATTTTGCTTTGATAGTTCGACTCTGGTTACAAGTTGTATATATTTACATCATTGTCTGTTATGACATGTTTTTTTAACAATGCAACTTCGAAATAAGTGTACATGGTGTTCTGTATGTTGAGCTTGGCTTTTTTGTTTTGTTCATGAATGTTTGGCGTGAACACTTGGAACTACTTTTTACTTACAAAATTTACTTAAGGTGTCAGGCAGAAATGATCAAATGACTTAAGAAATCTTCTACATCATCAACACAGGTCTTGCGAACAGTCTGACTTAACACACAGAAGAATGAATACTCCAGTGACATGGCGTAGAAATGGCGACACACAAGGTACATACTGAAGCTTCAGTATTAGCTATATGCAGGCAACACTTCTGCCAAAACTAAAGGACAACACATACATGTACATAATGTAGACAATACCGCAAGGCACAGAATAAAGACACATTTAAATACATATGTAATAGGTTGAATCCAAGTTAACCATCTCGGAACAGTTAGTTGCTCAAAGTTTTGGTAACTTGGGTGTATACCAAGCCAAATTCACTATTCCTCTGACTCAAGAAGATAAATAATTGTGTAAATAAAATGCAACCGCTTAGATTTAACTTCTAACATTAGCAGTGCAGTGCTTGATCATAAAATTGAAATAAAACATAATATGTGTACTGGAAGACTAATGACAACTGAGAATGACTGAATTTGTAAGAGCCTTTGAGTGAGAGGGAAGATTTTATTTGCAGACAGTATAGATTGTATATAGTCCGTATTGTAGAAAATGAACTTTGGAAAATGAAATGGTGCCTATTGGCTAAATGCATGCGTGTTCTTTCTAAAATATTGTTTGAATGTCTGTTATAGCAACAAAATTAAGAACAGCAATCTCTGCTCCTAACATCATTTTAGGATATATCGTCTAGAGGAAACTTGTGTTCCAAAAAGTACCATTTATTAATCTGTATATACAATTATGGCTGATTTCAAGACTTTTGTATTATAAGAAGGGACACTGGGAGCAAACACTTTGATAATCAGATTAAAATATAGTGCTATAAATATGGCTACAAGCAAAGATTGCTGTATGTAGTCAAAAAACATAATATTGAATATTTTTAGTTAATAAAAACATTTTGTGAGATTATGTTTTAACATTTGCCTTGGTCACTTGCTGAAACAATAGTATGAACACAACTTGCTTAAACAATAGTATGAACACAGTTTGTTTCATGGTTTGTGTATTGATCTACATGTAAATCTTTGCGACAGGTAGGAATACTGCAAGATGGCTTGTGTTGATATATATTTCTGAGTTCGTTAATAATTCAAAAAAGTTGTTGAGGAGTGGTAGGGGTTTGAGTTACACAGGGCTGAGGTTTCAGAAGGAAAGTTACTACGAAATTGAATTTTGTGTATATGTTGGCATCTGATATTACTTCACATCAATTTGCAGGTGGGACATAAATATTAAACTAAGGGGGATCAATCTTGGGCTTTCCAGGTCTTGTGTTTGTTTTTCCAGATCTGGGATTCCTAAAGGGCACAGTGTTATTCATTCTGTAAAATGATCATCTTTCATATGCCTGGAAAATTGGAGAAAAATAGCGCTTGGTTGAAAACAAGATACAAATGTTGTAATACAAAAGCTATAACCATATTTCATGAGTTCAAAATAAACACCATGTTTTGTGGTGCCATTATAGTAAAGAAATCAAAATATTTATTGAGAATTTTTTTTTTACCAAGATTAAGTCTTACCTTTTATTTTTAGCAATGTTTTCCATTTTATTAATTTGATTACAGATTACGTTAAAGTTTCATGTGTGAATGCTTAGATGTAGAGAAAATGATTTCAATGAGATATTATTTATAAACATTTTGTATGGAAAGGTAGATTTGTATGGAAAGGTAGATTTGTACATACAACATACATATTACAATCATGTTATGTAACAGAACTGTAGACTTATTACTTTTGACAAGGATATCATTATTATTAGAATTTCACTAACATGTCATTCTCCTGATTTTTCTCAGACTCCTGATTTTGTTATGAGTGCAGTTTTACCAAAATAAGCTAAATCTCTTGGATTTAAATACTGAAATTTTTAATGGGTTTTAAAATAGTTTGGTCTTTATGTGTGAAGTCCAGTATAATATTTTGTGCTTTATATAATAGTCAGTACATCTCCTGGTATTGAAAGTCCGATCTTCTTGTAATGTATCTGGAAAACTTGTCATATGTGGTTTCACTGATTGAATTTGCCTTCAATAATGCAGTTAGGGTCAATATAAAGCCACTTCAGTGTTGGGGGTTTAGCTAGTGTGGATCTAGACTGGTATGTGCGTCTGTCCAGCCTGATCTACAACATATATTGTCTGGGTCTTGGGGCACAGCAGTTGTATCAAAAGCTAACACTGCATTAAATACAGGTAGACATGTATGTTACAATGACTGCAAAATTAAAAGCGAATCTTCATGTACTGCCAGGCTCAAGTATAATGTTGCCAAATATTATTCATCCAGAAAATGTCAGTGATGCTGATCACACCATATCAATGGAGGGCATCATTCATTCAGCTACACCAGTAACACTTGTGTATTCATCAAACTTTTCACCAACTTGCCAGTATTATTGTTTGTTTGGAGTTTTTGCACTTGTATAATTATTTACAGCCTAAGCACATCAAATCTGTATTCTGTGACTATCAAGTTAAAAAATTGTACAAGGGACAGTGTATTCTGTCGCAGTTACTGCATGATGGTAACTTTACAGCAAACAATACAAATGTCTAAAAAATTAACTTTTCTCATTTCTCAGTTTAGATTACATAAGTTACTGTCTTTAGCGGCGATAATAAAAATTCACCTAGTGAACAGTGTAGACTATAATCGTATTGCGTAAATTTTATGTCGCTTTTTGTCTACATTGTTTGCAAAAGTAGAAATACATGTACGGAACAGACCAAGTGTCGGCACTGGTATTTTGGTTTCTGTTTTCAATGTTTTTTTTATTCTAGTCACCAGACATTCTTTACACTTGGGTAACAGTTCACCAATCAGGATTTAGTAAAGGAAAGCTCTGGTGATTAAATCATGCTTCAAACAATACTTGAAATTTTTGTATGATTTGTTTCGTTATAATTGTATATAAAAAACAAGAATGTATATGTATATGGTGATTTTGTTTTGTATGATTTGTTATTCTTTGTATTATGTTTAGTGTCTTATTTATCATAGAGGTTCATTTTCATCATATAGATGTCATTTATTTTTCTGTAGCAGTATTTTTAACACGACAGCACTTTGTTGATATAGCTTAGTTCACAAGCACCGACCCGAGTGACAGAATTGCTCTGTACTAATGCCCACTGTAAAACAAATATTTGAATTAGAAATTCGTTAATAGAATTTGCTTTAACACAAATTTGATGCTATTTATAGTTGAATAAACTTGATTTCATTCACAGCATTTAGGGAACCTTAACCCTGCTGTCAGTTAATGACTCTGACTCTGTGGCCAGTGCAGATCATGATCAGTCTGCATATCTTGGTAGTATGATCAGGATCTGCACTGTTCACTATTCAGTCAGGAAAGTTTCCTTGAGCAACCCTTTATTAACAATATTGTCCAAATTTAAAGATGAACAAGTCGGTTTAAGTAATTTTGCAGGATAACGTTCAAAACAGTGCCGGTTTTACAAAGCAATAAATTTTCAGTCAAATCATTAGTTTTACCCCTGCAATTTAGAGAGTGGCAAAGGGGCTTTAAATGGGTAAAGAAAAATACCTTTCCAAGATAGAAGCAAGTCCCCATAGTCATGTAAGATAAAACAGAATAAATTGTACAGTATTTGTGCACCACTAATTTTGAGCAAACACCGAAAGCTCAACTCCTTTACTAGTGAAGGAGTCCTGAGGTTCCTTACATGAACATTTCAGGGGCAGATAGCAATCTGTAGAGCAGGTGAAATAACAGGACGCTTTGCATAGCTTAGAACAATATTTATATTGTATTGGAAAAAAGGAGCAAAATATCATCTTTCAGATACTTGCCTACGAGGTTAGATTTTTAATAACATTTTTTCAGGAGAATTTCCTTTGATAGTGCAAGACTTTTCTTCAGACGGCTTATGTTAATGTCTCCCCACAGAAGTTCAATGTAATTGTATGTTTAAAATCACATATCATTATATTTTGTAGTAACCTCAGACAGAGGGGAAAAGAATATGTTACTGTTATGTTGAAGTTGCTGCCTTTGTTAGAATTGAATAACTTGATACACATGCTTGTGTTTTAATGGCTATCTGAAAGTGGATTTTCATCAGATCATTCTAACCTCAGAACATGAACTAGACTGTTATATGAAATCTGTCCATGGTTATAGTCGCTAACTTGTAACCCACTGTAACCTTTTATTAATGAAGTGTCATATACTCTAGCCTGAAATGTGTGCTAGTGGTGAAATCTGTATGATTCTAAATGCATCAAATCTGGTTCTAATAAAATCATCAATGAAAAGATACTGAAATCTTTGTGAAATTTATTCAAGAAATAAACTGAATCCAATCCATTGCAGTCAAACAAAATGCAGATAATAAGTTTGAATGATCAGTTGAAAATCTACCTTTAATTTCTGCATACTACATTCTGTTCATTTATTATCTTTTCTTTCTCAAGTCTACACCTGCTCAAATGAATTCTGTTGTTCAAATCATTGTTACATCTTTGTGACTGGACACTGTACTTTGAGTGAGTTTATATTGTAAGTCTACTGGTGATCATGTTATTTGCAATACAGGGAAATAAACTTCTCTGATCTGTAAATGTTTTGTTCTTCATTGATCTTTCAAGGTATATACAGTATGTTTTGAAAGACATCAAAGTTGTCACATGTGTATCCTAAACAACTTTGCCAGTTTCAAACAAACTTACTAGTTCCTGAAATGTTCTTTGGCTTGTTCCTGTCCGAAATTGTAAGATTCCATTCTATGCAGAACTCTTGTGAAAATCTTTTCAAGATTTTAAGTCCAAGAGGCAAGAGCTAAGATAGGTAGCATTGTCGGATATTCAAATTATGCACCTTTGGTTAAAATTGGCCGGCTTACTCACTTCCAGTATAAATGTAATTACAAGTGGTCATCAGTATAGAGCTGTAACCTAACTTTTTCCAAGCAATTTGAATGATCAGTCTAGGTCCGGGGTAAAAAACAATACTGATAATAATTCTAACATCACTGAGTAAAAATATATCTTAAAGAGAGATTCTGTGTCTTGTCTACAGACACTACCAATACATGGCATGGGCAGAACCCATCCCGAGACGTAAACGCTGCCACTACTTCATGACAGTTTGTTGGAGTCTCTTTCTGGTCGGGAATGAAAGACGATACAGAGACCAATAATTGGAAACAATGTACATGCAGTGTGTCTTTCCTCTCAGAAACCTCCAAAGTTAAGCGTGTGTCTCTAGGTTCACACTCTCAAACTTGTCCAGTCATTTTTCAAAATTGGCACGTGAGTTGTTACATATTAATTAATAACGTAGATAAAATTGTAATATAACATTAATACTTTAAATACAGATAACTCTGGTAAATTATATCAAGTTCTTCATCAAAATTACCAAACACAGCACACATCAACAGTTGGGCTTGCACGAATGAGTCCTTATACTATGAGAAAAGACATCAGACAAGGTACACAATTTAGCTTGCATGTTACACATTTAGTCACACATTGAGCAAGAAAAATGGTTACACATAGGGGGCTTCAAGCAAACAAAACGTGAGCGATATTAATTTGGCAGTAAATCTTCTAACAAGGTATTATTTAAACTCAGAACTGCTATTTAATTATAGAACCAACTTATCCAGATAATTTATTTTTTGAAGTATGCGTCACTATGTCCATGTACTGCATCAACATGGCGAACTATGTTCATGCAAGTGCATCAACATAGTAGACTACAATGTAATTATGTTCACGCACTGCATCAACGTTTTTACTCGATCTGTATACATGTATATAGGTCCGTGATTTTTAGTATGTAGATTTACGTGAGAATATGCGGGAAAGAAATAAAACAATCCATTGATTTGAAACCAAGTGTCTTTGAATGATTGCAAAGGAAAGGCAGCACGTTCTATTTTATGATGCACTTGCTGTACACACAGGCCTATTTGGGCTTGGTAGATTCTAGATCATAAATCAAGTTACAGGTGGAAATTAGGTCAATGAACATCAACAGAAGAAAAAGAAACTGCATAGAAGACTCAAAGCGGTTACATGTAAATTGTTTTGTCCTTGGACATGTTGGATAAGATTAAAAGGTGAGGCAATTTTTTGTCCAGTGGTGTTGGCTTGTTTAAGTCATGAAGTATCTCAGTCTACACTATCGTCAGTAGCATGGGGCAGTACTGTTTTGAAGGTATCAAAATATTTCTCTTTGAACAAATGCTTTAGGTTATTCTTCAATCATGTTACTATCTACGCGCCATTACTACGTATTAGTTTCCATAGTGAAAGTATGCAATATGAAGGGTTTAGCTAGAGTTGGTAGAAAATAAACGCCACTGGGCAGAGAGTTACTTACTTGTATACTGTATGTAAAAATGTATTTTGTTCATTGTAATATATTTAGCAAAAGCAAAGCATAATGTAGTTGGCAAAATGACCAGATAGAGAACGCTTTTTCTCTTGTCTTGTTCTGTTACCTCACTGTATGTATAGTTCTGCAAGCTTTTCCTGTGATGTAGATTTTGTAACTTGTTAGATGTTGCTTGGGTGAGATGTTGTGAAATTGAAATGATACATGTCATACACTCATAGTACACTTCATTACTGGACCTGCTCGCTGTATTCAGTAACCATAGTCCTCCCTAATTTTATGAAATGGACTGACGCCAGGGTGAGCTTTTCTGATCGATGATTGTCTTTCGTCCGTCAACATTTTGATTCAAATGACATCTCCTCTGAAACCTCCAGGCCAATGTTGATAAAACTATGCAGAAATGTTCCTTGCATGAAGCTCTACCAAAACTGTTCAAAGAATTCCATTCCATGCAGAACTCTGGTTGCTATGGCAAC
>JAUMHA010387435.1:12688-24558 GCA_032359765.1 Saxidomus gigantea
AAGACAAAAATTAAATTTTCAGTTTTAATAGAGTATATGACCAAGAAACATATAGATGAAAATCAACTGATCCCGTATTTATCCAACCTAAATCCAGCGTAATTGTAGGGTGATCATTTTTATCTTGTCCGTGCAAATGGTGATCTTATGACACGACTTTTCTTATTTATCTCTTCTTTTAGAATATGGGTTCCGGCTAAGATGTATAGTCACCAGTCTCTCTAAAACCAGTTTTTGATTATGAGATTGCATATTGTAATTGATAATAAGGAGGTGTTGTTTCCGTAACAAGAAATGCAAAGGGACTTTTGGTATACTGGCACTTAGTTGTAAGCATGTCAAAACCGAAATGCATTATAACATTTTACACATTCTTCCACATGCACATCAACTATTTCGTTGATAAAAGAAACTCTGATTAATCCGGGTTGTAAGACATATAATGTCAGGTAACTACTTACCTTAGAAAACCTCTTTCAAGGGAAGGGGACAGGTTTGAAAATAGTTAACTTAAGTATTATCAACATATTTAGATATCGAGAACAGAAACGCATGAAGTATATTATATCATCTATTACACATTTGCAGACGGCTGGTTTGCCATGTTGAACAGTTATCAAGACTAAAGCAACGTGCATCACATAACGCGGCACACGTATTCCATCAGATCTTTGTTTTTTTTTAATGAAAAGTCAGCAACGAAAGACGTTGTCGGAAAGAATTTCTAGTTTACATATCATTTATTGAAAGTTTAGGTAAAAGATACTGTTTTTAAATAATAACAAGACATTTGTATCTATGGCAATGCATTGCGAATTTGAATAACTGCAAAAAGGACTTTTGTCACCTTCCTGCTTGTACTTACCTTATGCCATATAATTAGTAGACAATAACAAATAAAATGAAAATGCAAATAATATTTAAATGGCTTCCTTTACGAAAGACTACACACAGCATATCAAATGGGTTAACATGCGTTTTCTTGAGTTATTGTGAGGATATAAGCTAATTTAAGCAAATATGTAATAAAGCTCATAAAGACTCTAGATATTGATAGAATGAGGATGTCTCACATTTAATTAAGGAATCGTTTGTTGCAGCTTTCAACATTCCTAAGAACGAAATGATATCTCAGATAACATTTGGTTTCAAGCTGTGTTTTAAAGGAATGTTTGTTAAGTTACATAGCAAAGGTGTTGCTTTTGTACTTAATATGACAAACATCAGGTTATCTTAACGATCTTCTTATACTAAACTTAATCGTGAAACACGTGTCTCTTAAAATGTGCTTGTAGACACTCCGTCGGAATTGCAGTAGATAGAGCCTCAAACTACAGCATATGCATATTAAATATTTTTAATTGAGTAGATTAAAAGCATCCAACATTAAACTGAATTTCACTGTTCAATATGCAGCTAATGATACTTATTACCTTTAGTTTTAATACTAATTGGTACGAACAACGTACATTAAGTTTATCATTCCCGGTAAATTCCTGAACAAAACAGACATTGGTCAGTTGTGACAATTTGCACTTCTTTAGGGGCCAGTAGTAGAGAATTTTTCAATTGTAAAGAGTGGGATACGAAATCGTGTTGCCAACCATTGACTTCACTTCAAAATGACACAACACATTCCTGAGAAAAACCTTTGGTATTGTCTGTAACACATACTATCCTTCACCATGACATTTATGCTGGACATATTCATATTCTGTTGTCAGACATTTGCGATATGGAATTTTGCAATGCACAATGCATTTGATTTCGTATTTACTATGGTCTGAATTGGACCCTTGAGCTACGACCTTAAGAATTTTCTCGGTTGTTACCGTTATTTTACAACAAGCTAAAAGAACAGTTAGGGCACAGTGCTCGAAATCAGATTAAACATTCGTTTGTTAGTAACTTTACTTATAAATGAAGCTAATCACAATGACTCGCCAAAATAGTTTACCCGTGTTTACATGTTCACTCACTACCAAAGCATCATTGAAGCTGGGCGGACAAGGTCTTCATATTCACCCATCTCAGCTAGATGTCTTGTTTGAAAAAGATGTCTTTAAGTGTATAAAGCATGAACTTGACCAATATTGCATATCTATGCAAAATTATTACGCAATAAAGTGGTGAACGTGCATTATTTGTATATATTATTTCATTACATTAACTATATAAAGACAAAATACACTTTGACAAGAATGTTGTTTATTTCAGTACAAACAATTTATCTGTCATACTTCATTATTTCTAAGTAAAAAAACACTGAGTATGACATTCTAATGATGCCTGTGAGTACATGCATGATGCATCCATTACTAACTTGTAACGTAGATATACAGATATGGCTCTGCAAGCCCTCAAGAAATGTTTTACTCCATTTATCAGAATAACATAAACGAATGCTCATTTAGGGATTTAATGACGATTTCCTTTGACATACTATTTATCTGTTTCTGTGTAGTAACATGATTTCTCTAAGGTAATAATGACGCTTAATATTTTTTTCAATACGCGACACGAAGAATTACATTCGTGCGACTTCTGTCATCTTTTCATTAAAGCCTTCACTTGTGTTACATGTAGTATTGGTGAAGCGTGTCTGTGTATCCTTCGAAAATAATGCATTTTTCTTTACGTAAAATGAAAACTTTGCCCTCGTTGGAATTTTGTCATCGTTTAATTTGGACAACAACAGTTAAACATTGCGTTATATAATTATATCGTTTCTTTCTATTCAAAAATGGTTCATTGCTTTTTTATCATGTGTAAAATATATTATATGATATAAATCTTTGTTCGTACAAGCAACTGATTTGGTAAGTAGGAAACGACCTTCACCAAAAAAGTTATTTAACGAACACTATCACTCAGCTGTACTGTTTTCTATCGATGGTCAAGTTTTACAAGTGCATATGGAACTGGTTCTAGTGGTGTCAGGATTCTGTATAAGCAACATAATTTCCCTTAATCACTTTTGCCAGTCATATTTCCAACTGAAGCTCATTCAGACCTTGACGTATGACTACATTGTATCTACACAATGCATTTGACACTGGTCATTTTAGACAAGACTTAAACGGCTTATGATAACAATTTTGCTAATTATACTTATTGTGTGACGATACATTGTTGAAATAACAATTCTTGTACAAATGCGCATAGGGAACAAAGTACAAAATGTCCCAATACATGAAGGACATTGACAGTATATTATGAGTGTATTGTCAGTTCGATTTGTCAAGATTAAACAAACCTTGTCACCTGGTCGAAGGCTTTTCCTATCTTACTCTTCGTGCAGTTACATGCGTGTTTGCCTGCTTCAATGAATTAACAAATTATGCTTTACAAATATACTGTCAAAGTTTGTCCATACAAACTAAATGTTAATCTCATTTCCCACAACCGCAAAAAACTGATTATATCATGTACCTCATTTAAGACGTTTCCAGTAAGACTAAGTAATTGAGGTAATTGAGTTCCATTGATCTTCGATCATTTCCTTAAAATTGAATTCACTAATTATCGCGAGACGTTTTTCATTTCTATTACTCTTATTCACTACAAGCATGTTCTTGTTGGTACTGAAACTACCTTTAATTGCAGTTGAAGATGTAAGTTGTGTGTGAGATGATATACTTACTTTTCAATTCATAACTACACATATGCAAAGAAAACAGCACACGTTGTCACATATACCATGGAGGAAACGAAAACATTCGTATTGTATGATTACGGAGAAGAACAGTAGGTTTATTGCAATTGGAAATGTACACCATACATATACTCTGTAATTTTTACTAAAGCAAAGCACACAAAACGCACAAAATAAATACAATTACACCAAATACCCGTGCTTATATTCAAAGGCGACAGAGAATTCAATGAATGTTTTGTTAATCGAATCGTGATTGGTCATATACTTTGCACTGCTACATACCAAACAAACATACAAATTTATTATTCTTAGTTAAATTGTTGTTGAAGAAAAAACATTTAAATATCAGAATAATTGAATACATATAATATGTTATATGTATTAGGTGTCAGATACGATATTGCCAATGATATCATTTTACTCAATTTAATATCACTTTTTCCCCATGGAATATAAAGAAAATTTCTTCCCGCAAACTATATATCACACTAACTAAACGGAGTTGACAATTTAAGAAATTTATTGTTTAATAATAAGACATTTTTGATGGTTATTTCTAGAACCTTTTGTCAGGTATTATCCAATTATTTCTTTCAAAAGACGGTTTCTAAAATTTCACGTATTAATCGTTGCAGGAATGTAAGCGCTCGGATTTAGTATACATGATTAAACATCCTAGAATACTCACGTACTTGTGCTATAAATGCATACAATGAAAGTATACTAATTAGAAATATGTACCTATTTGAAAACATATCGCATTACAAGAAGATCAGAAACGAAAGAATAATTACGTGTGTATAAAGATAATGACTCGCCCTTGTCAGTTTTCTTTACACTGCAGATAATTTACAATTTTCTTCGTATTGTAAAGATACAAGCTTCTCAATTTTCTTGGAATCATTTCACATTTGTTAGAAATGTCTGTAGAGAATGTATTCTGTTTGATTATATTCTGGAACTTTAAACTATATTTAGAAACAAAGTAAAGACACAAAGTTAGTATAGATCACAAAAGTGATCGTTCATATACCACTGCTGCAGTAGCAATTCGATTATGTTTACGCTAATCATGCAATACCTATTGCAAGTTTAAGGTCATGTAACTTTGGGTAAATACGTTTGATTGATGCTTTTTTGAATTCAGACCGATGCTCGTACCAGAAACGATAAACCTTTGACTGAATTTTGTGGAACTCTTTTCACAAATACTCTTTGATAGGATTCTTGACTTTGAGATATTTTTTTATGCTAAGCAAGAAATATCTAGTTGTCAGCACATTTTTCCTAAAGCAGACCATATGGCAAAGTTTCTTCTAAACGTGTTTTCGCTAGGTTGTGTTCACAGCTTGCTTGCAGAAAGTGATCAAATATTTCCAAAATTTGATAACAAATGCGGGAAATCTACTCTGTTGAAAGTTACAGATATTCTAAATGTCGCAGAAACTATCACTCTTTCAAAGGCTTGACATAGTCTGTTTTCGGATATATTAGACTAGTTCTTGATGCTTCAATTTCAGGTGACATAAATTGTGAAAAGGGTTATCAGAAATTAATTTGTTAGTCCCTTTTTATTTCTGATTCCTAATTCCAGAGTTCGTTGTAAGCACTTGCCGCTAATAGTTTCAAATTCTTGTCGCTACATGATTAATACCTGCTACCACTTAAAGGCGTCTTTTGAATTGATATTCTAGTACATAAAGGAGGTTATTAAGTCTAAATGATATCGTGTTTAGTGTTCAATATGAACAGAAGTGCGTTAACATTTAATGGCGTTCTGTGTCTACCACAATGTCATGTCCAAGCCCATGTATTGTATTCTTGTTAGTACTGGAACGCCTCTATCAATATTTGAGCAGCTCTAAAAGTAAAAAGAATAAATCCTAGGCGTTGGTTTCAGATGACGTGGATTGACTCTCAGATTATAATTCTGATGCAGTTCATGTTAAGTACGCTCAACAGACTGAACGTTTCCAACACACAGTTGCATCAAAGACATCTATTCTCCTAAACACAAGTACCTGTTTTCTTAATTTCTCGCAATTACGAAAAGAAGACACACTTCGTAATCCTTTAGACAGTAAAATTCAAAACCTGCGTGTTTACATTGACCAGTACTTTCTCATCAAAGTTTATTAACCCGTTAATATAGTTCAAATTGCATATCGCGTTAGCACACAGCCACTTAAATTACTTTTTACTTGCTTGTTAACGCAGACGACACTTAATCCGACATACAGCGGTCATAAATGGTAGATCGGTGGAATAAAAAACATGTTACGGTTGATTTTTATTGCACAGATAATTCTTTATAACCTTATCTAAAGGTCTGCATTCCAGAATCTTTTTGGTCGGATGCCAGTTTCTCAAATATCGCTTCCCATGTCCCAAATTTAAAATTAAGAAAGATCATAAAACCTTCAAATTACGCAACAGAAAACTTATCACATGCTTCTTTGAGATAAGACAGAAGCGATTAGTAGATTCATTTTTTGAAATTGAAGAGGGATATTTGATCTTACACTATTTCATTTGTGCGTTTGAGGTACAAAGGTGTATTGATTTCATATACACAAGATAATACCACACTATCACTTTAAAAAAAGGGATGGCATTTCATTTGTAATTCAAACGAAATTGCAAGCAATTATTTAGTATTATACGCTTTGATTGTAACATTGCTTCCATAGATTCTATAGATAGGTTTATACCAGGCGCACCACAGTATGCAAAATACACATTTCGAGTTTAATTGCATCGGGCAACATATAATTAAAAGAACAACAGATTTGTATAGCATAACATTCAAATGGGCCATGTGGTGTTGCGCGGATATAACGGAGCATATTATGCAATAATAAAAACAAACCTGGGTGGTGGGTTTAAGGTCGGCAAACAATTAGGTTTGACATGTCCTTCGTTAAGCAAGTGCAGGATAGTACTATCAACTAATTACTTTTATCAACATCATAAAGACAGAACAAAGGACTTTATTGAAACTTCCAATTAGTTCAACAAACGGTGTCGTTTAGGACTTGCATAGAAATTTTAGCTATGCAAGTTTGGTGATAACAACTTGAGTTGATTACGTATCATCTTGATTAAGTCTTTCTTTGAAATGTAATATACCCTTTAAATTGTCAGCTCCGATTTACGTAAAAGCCATCTCATGCCGCTTTATCGCGGTATATAATCCCCTAGAATAGCATACATTTGGTTGCAGTCGCAATTGCAGCTTCAGGTTTTAATCGTGAAAGACGAAAATAAAGTAAATGTGTTTGTAGGAGATATGAAACGACGAGTGTGTGTATATATATATTACCGGTTATGTCACATGAATTCGATATAAGTATTTTAATATGTTACCAAATGTTTTTGCCAGGTCGGATAAAAACAATGAAAGTTGTAAAACAATTATCGTAATCGGCATGCGCAGATGATGCAACTTCATTATATTTATTTTATATAACAAAAATGTTTCATCTGTATCACAGTATGATGCAGTTAGACCTTATCAGTCTTTTATAGATTCAAATTAACTTTCAAACAAAGGGAAAGTAAAACTGCAGCTGGTATTCAGACCAGAGTTGTGTGTCTGGCAACAATGCAGCACCCAAATAATGCAATTTATGCGTCATTTAGTACCTCCATTTTATAGTCATCGAACGCTATAGCGCTACACTTTCCATAAAACAGTACATTAACTTTAAATGTTTTTTCACATTTCAAAGAGCGAAAACGAACAGGTCACAAAAGCGGATAGAAAAGCAGGGGTAAATAAAAGCAACGTTCTGCTGCATAAAACGTTTTATTTGGCAAGCAAGACTTCTACATCTTCTGTAACGTTGTGTGTGAATTGTCCTCAAAATGAAAAGAAAAACAGTTAGTGATTTATTAGTTAAGCTTATAAAGCTTGATGACCGTCTCAGTATTTCTTGTGTTCCTCTGTTCGTGCTGTCATAATATACTGTCATAATGAATTTACACATTTACGTTACATCAAAATCTTAATTCTAATGCCAGAGAAACGTTTTCTTGATAATTATGCAATTAATGAAACCTTTGTATTTAAACGGATATACTATGGTTTATACCTATGATCATAGCTATGGCATAATTGTTAGCTCTTTTATTAACTCACTACATGATTCAAATTTTGATAACATAAATATAGCCATTCCGCAGAATTACAACAACATACAGGAAAAAATCATCATTAGTGTTCTGTTTAAAAAGTATCGGTATGACAATATCTGATTCTGTAGAATGATCACGTATTCCTTTTCTTCTTTATAAACTTCTTTCCTGAAGCCATGTGAACATGTAGCAAATTTATCATAATTCCCTGTAGCATTCTAATATAGCCTTTTTCTGATTAGTAGAAATATGTCTACAAATAACAGAAGCGTCGATGAGTAACACGTCTAATAATGGGGGAAAAAATGTCATATACTTATAATTAGATAAAATATTCTTGTAGAACATAACAGAAAATTTTCCATACAGTAATGATTAAGGAAAAAAATAGTTTCGATTCACTATCAGATGGTAATTCTAAAATTGCCTATCGATCAGTGCAATAATCATGCGACTGCAGTAAGCCATGGAGATACTGGCTGTTAGATAAGACATAAATGAGAAAAAAGCAATCGGCATTAAAACTATCAAATAAAATAGCGTCACGAATCATGGAAACAGAAGTACTTTATGATGAATATTAAATTGACTGAATGTAAACGTCGTCTTTTGATTAGTTGTACATGTATACATAAAATGAAAATTAGTGTCTTGGATGTTGACGTAAGATATGAAACGCTATCATAAAATTTCAATCTTATCTTCTTGTTCAGAACCGCTCTACTTAAAAGTCAACGTAAAAACTATTTGAAATTGTATTAGACTCGGAAAAAATAGAATCGAGATTGAAGCGTCCATTTCATTCAAGGTATGACCAATAGACGCTATATTTGAGTCAATACATTACCGTCGTAAGTGTACAAAGTAATTTGCTTTTAGGAATGAGCTGGTACGTTGATGTAGAAACAGCAAATTACCAATAAAATTGACACTATTTGTATATTTTTGAAGTTTCCTTTTTTAATATGACCATAAATTGTAAGACTTTTTGTGATTTTGTACTACTACTACGGGTTTTATCACTTTATATCACCGTTAATCCAAAACAACATTTTTAATTAACTTAATATATGCCTAAACATTGTGTGGTCCGGGACACAAAAAAATGAAAAATAGCGCTATTGAATTTTTACGTGAAGACACACGATAGCAAAACGTCCTGTCGATCAGAACCCTGATATCATTAAATAAAAAGCCGAGCAATCACTTGTTTTGGAACATAATGCACTTAGGATAGGAATGACATCGGCTCTGTGTGACCTATCTTGTCTTCTACATAATTTATACAGTATCGATTGCAAGAGGCCCCGCAGACATGAAGCATATCAAATTCATATTCTGAAGGTACATAGAAGAGGAATAAATAATTAGTGTATCTCACGCAACAGCATAAAAGATCAAAGTTCCCGCTTGAACAAGGCTGAATGAAACAGTGTGAGAATCGTTCGGAAAAAATACAGGCTATAACAAAACGAGAAAATAAATAACTCCTTGTATATTTATTGTATTGAACCTCATATTGTGGAGTTGCTTGTAATAAATTGGCTACCAGTTGTTAAATATACTTAAAAATGATATATGACGAGATTTTATTAACAATTACACCCGTGGTTTGTCGCAAGATCGAGGTCGCTAACAACTTGAAGGAAAGGTTTAAGGTTAATTGCTTATAGAACACATAAAGTAAAATAGATTAACCTTAGCTTTTGTTTTTACCTATTTTGGTAAATTGACCTTTACTTTATAAGTCTTATTGAAATAACTTTTGTAATCTATGAGTTAATTTAGCATATCGATCAAACATTTGTAAAATGTATCCAATGTCTTTTTAAGTCAAATAAAATGTTTCGAATTCCCTCTTTACCGAAGAAAAAGACGGGAATGGAAAAATCGCTGAAAGCATAAGCATGTTCATCTCATAAGAATACAGTGGAATTACAGCACTTATTTCAAGAAAGGACTAATTATCTCCGTGTTCATATTGGGATGATGCTATATTGCACTAAACTCTAAATTAGTTAAAACAGCTGCTATAAATGTTGAAGATTTCCTATCACAATACGGCATATGTCAAAAAGTGCTTGCAAGAGCTGATTTTGCATTCAATAGTAGATTAATGATTTGAAACCACGTTCGTCTTTTGTGCATCCCTGACAAGAACCTCTTAACAGATATGATGAAGATTGTTAATTTTAATGGCGATTCAGAGAATCTTTCCATTAAAATCTTATTGTATTTAAAGGCATCAAGACAGAAGACCTTTCGATTAAGAGTTCTTCCTGCTATTAACAGCTTCGGTAATACATCGGCTAAAATATGTCTTTATCAAGTCGCAGGCTAATGATGATGAAGTATAATAGAACCAGTAAAATGTAGGACTGCATGCGATTGCGTCGTTCATATTTCATTTCTTTTTGGTTACTTTGTAAAAAGTACTTAAACTTTTGATTTATTGTAAATGCAGTGTGATAGCACATAAAATAAACTGTAACTACAAAACAATGTCTCTGATGACAGAATCCTTCACACTGAAGTTTTGGTGATGGGTAGAGACTGTAGAACGCGAGACTAATATAACGTGCTGTCTTAATAAAATACAGAAGCAACGAATGTTACGTAACTATTACTATAACTGGCAAATGTAATTTAGAACTTAATTAGAAAAGGAGCCATAGGAATAAACTGCCCAAATTATCTTTTTCACATTTTCAAGCGCTTGTAAATACCATTCTCGTTTGAAGACAGTGATTAATGATAAGATATAAAAATTCATAAAAACAAATGTACAATTATTTTATAGTGAAAAAAGGATTGTGAAATGGATTTTGCACAAAATGAATATGTTTGTAAAGTAAATGGAATCATTAATTACTACATGTTACTGTTCATAAATGTCTAGAACCAAGTTAGTCTTTAAGTTAAAACCGACTAGTTCTTCTCCAAAAACTTTTTTTGTGATATACAAAATGTACATTCGAACAGAATTTCCACTGTTTATGACATCTTACACATTCAACAAATATTAGTTTTGAAAGGGCATTCTGCTATATCTATTAAAACATATTTTCTAAGATGCAATACTTATGTTTTTAAAGAAACGTTATGTTTTTGAAGCAACGTTTAACTTTCATGATTGAGCCTGGCTCCGTTTTCATGCTTAACTCAGTTTGAGCATGACACGATTTTCATTTATACAATTATTTAATATGTAAATCAAACCAGAAGCAATTTAACAGGCATTTAAAACTTTTTTATAAAGCATGTTAGGCATAATATTATATTGATTCAAAGTTTGAGCACGAAACTGAGTCGAGTTTTGAAGACAGTTTATAATCACGTGACCTGACTGTTTAAAATAAGTGCTGTATCATTTCATAGCATACTATAACTCATCATCTACACATTTTATTGTTGGTGATATTAATTAACAGGGCCTGCAAGATGGTGTGAGTAACTTCCATTCATCTGTACAGATCATGCTAGTGATTCATGGGTTGTGTGTTTTGCCTGAGATAAAATATTCAACTCTTTAAAGAAACTAATAAGTACAAAACATACTTAACCATCTATATTTTTTTCAGATTGTAAATTTTACAATAAAATTTAATACACATAAAAACAGTGCGTTAAACAATATCACCTACAACTTCATCAATATCAACTACAAACACAGCATTGTATTATTGACACAATAAAATGGTCTTTTCGCTCATTGTAATACTGTTTCTCTATTGGCATAACAACAATGTTATCGCAAATAACAGCAAAATAGCAAATAACAGCAAAACAAAAACATGTATTTATATAGTAAACATGATGGTGATGAAGCTAAAAAGAAATGAGTGATAATGGAATAACAAGAGAATAGAAAATGTTCAACTGATTAGTTTTTCTCTAAATATGAAGCTATTTCTAAAACAATGATAGTTTTAAATCTTATATCTACTTCTCATATAAAAACAATAATAATAATAATAATAATAATCATCATAATAATAATAGTAATAATAATTTGTGTTGATATTTATAATTTTTATTAAAAGACATTACTAACTTTTTATATTCTGATAATCAT
>JAUMHA010387447.1:0-12033 GCA_032359765.1 Saxidomus gigantea
TTTCATATCTTTGACCTTAATTTTTAAAGACAATTACACAATACACCTGTTCTTAGACAAAAAAAACAACATTTTACCGACAAGCTTTCGAATAGTCGAGCGTGCTGTCATGAGACAGCTCTTGTTCTTTTAACTGACAGATTAAGACTAGTGATTTACAACCATCTTAATTACAAAACCTAAAACAACATTAAACCTTGACACCATCTCTTTCAATGGTGTATGTACTTCATTATAACTTATTTTAACAATAATCATAATGTGTGCAACTCACTCATGTCAAATGTGTGTGTCAGTGGCACTGTCCTCAAATCAACTTTTCCACAAATGTAACATAACTCTCAGGGCATTTTTTAAAAGTTTTGGGGAGGGCATTGTTGCCCCATCAATTGGGGGTAAATGAAGGTGATAATCCCTGAAGGATACACAGAGTGTAAATGGCAGTTTGGGCAAAACTGCATGATTTTTCAAGCAATTTTGGTAAGGTACTTGGGTAAGATACCCTTTACTGGCCTCTGATATAGGAAAGTAAAAATGCCCTTACTCCTCCAAAACACCAAATAACTTCTGGGACATATATGAGAAATCAAATTAATTAAACAAATTGCCAGGAAAGTATTTTTATGCCAGTTGTTGAATCAATTTACAGGTCAAACCAAGTTCTGGTATCATCTTGTCAAAATATTAACAAAAATCTTTCATTTAAAAAAGATGGTCAGAACTTTCTGTTTTATCTTATTTTTTCCTTCAAATCTTTTTGTCATTAGTATCTGTAACAGACTCTAAAAATGAGATAATCGGCAACAAATGTCTTCATGTATACGGCTTGTCAGGTGGCTATCAGATTATTATTTGAGCCATATTTGTAAACAATCATATACTTGGACCAAAAATATCAGTTGGATTTCACAAATTAAAAGACAGGAGTTTTTAGGGGAAATTGAAACAACAGACTAACTGTTAATGGAGAAAAAAGGGTAGAGAACAATTTTTTGATCAAAATAAGTTGCAAAATGTTTAAAATTGTCTTGAAAATGAATGGACAGTCATGAGATGAAATCAAATAATCAGTGCATTGTTAGACATATGGGCCAAATGATAAATATTAACACTCATCCTTTGTTCATGAACTAGCTTCATAAAGGTTGCTCTCAAAAGTACATTTTTGATTTTGGGGATATCAGTACCAAGACATTATAATTATTATCATGACCAATGTACCTTTTAGGATCATGGAACCAATGTATGTACAGTAACTGTTGCTTAATAGAAATTTCTTTGACCAATTTTCTTTTACTAGGTACCAATGAATGTTCCCTGTCTAGATGACTACTGTTTAGTTTCAGGTGTGCATATTTACTGTGAAACTAAAAAAAGGAGAGATATGTAATTTCCAAGGGAGCAACCTTGTTTCTTGTTACAGTAGTAGATTTGCTTAAATGTGTAGAATAGCTGTGAATTTATTGGTCCATGTTGACCAGCACCTTGGCAAATGTCTATTGATTTCCTCTATCTTACTCAAGAAATCTTCACTTTACTTGAAGAGCACTACTGTACACTATTAGATACATAATGGCTACATGTAGGTTTTGCACTGCAATACTGGTGTTATTGACCTTTATTGTAGACAACATGTCTTAGGAGTTTCAGAAAGTTAGTACTTTATTTCATATTATATCTTTTTTGACAAAAGCTGAAAGCTTATTGATTCATTTATAAATGTGTCTCAAGGGAAACACTGGTTATCATGAGTGACTTTCGAAAACTGAGTTTTTATCACACTGGGACCCCAAGGAGTCTCAGCAACCATTTACACACAACTCCTTGACTGCTGCTGACTCAAACAGTCCATTCAGTGTTAAGAGTTATTATGGCAGTGCATGCACACATTCTTCTTTAAAATTATTGTTTGTTGAGATGTTTGTCTGTCCAGTATCTCAACAACCATTGGTTGGAATTCAGTATAAATTAATAGCTGTGATTATTACCAAGTTAAGTTGTGCATAACGAATGCATACTATGCCCTTAGTGTTAAATGTTCTTTGAGTTACTGCCCTTTGAATTTTTTCTTACATAAAGCGTACACAAAGATGTTTGCATGCACTATTTTTCATTTTATTTAGCTCTGATAAGATATCTGTTACGTAGCCATTGCAGTTATACTTTATAGATACTTTTATAAATCATAAACGTTTTAAATGCATTGGTTACGTTTAGTGTCAATGGACATAATTATGTCACTTTCTATAGTGACAACTCTTGTTTGATGCAAGTTTTTATTAGTTGTCTTTCAATGCCTTTAGGAGGGCTTCCAAGTTTTTAGATATATTTCTAGCTTGTTTTTGAAGATATGAATTATTTGCAGCAGGTCAATAAAGGTGGCCTTTTAATAAAAAAACCCCAACAAACTTGAAAACAGTATTAAGAAAACAGATCTCTTAATTTTCTAGGATTCATTTAGTAGAATTTTCAAAGTTTCTTAATGCTTTTATGTATTGACAGAAGGAGTGACAGGCCGTATAGAAGTAGGAAAATTGATTTAATTCTTCCATACAGAATGATGAAATGATGCTGTTCTGTTATATTATGATGTGTGCACACTGAAAAGACTTGTGCAAAAACTGCCAATTTATTTTGTTTATTCCAAGAAATTCTCTGAAAACCCAGGATATTGAGCATGTTGTTGAGGTATTTTAATTTGGACTTCCAAACATCTGTGATAGAATGGTTTCAGGTGCAGTGTGTAAATTACATGTTTGAATTGACTGGTACCTGTGTAACTTCTAATTTCTTCTGTGATTAAAGAAGATAACAGAAGTGTTCTGTTGAGGTCTTTATGAGAGAAATGCGCCCTGCATTGCAGTTAAAATCTACAAATGTTTGTTGGTTTGATTTTTTGTAAGATTTTCCTGATACCACTTGCGTCTTCATCTCACAAAAAAATGGAATTTGAAGTGTTATTTACAGGATGGAAACAGCCTTCACAATATCCAAGTTTTCTGTTTACCAGCAGTATAAGTCTGAGTAAGAATTCTAGTACATGTACTTTTATAGTTGCTCTTAGTTAGAGGTCTCAAACTTTGTAGGGACATTGGTCATTGACAGTGGATAAAACCATTTCATTTTGTGGTCACTGGGTCAAAGGTCAAGGTCATGGTGACCTCACCTTTAAAGAAGGTTTCGGCTCAATAACTTGAGAAGGCTTTTTACCTAGAGGTCTTGAATTTGGTTGTGACATTGGTTATTGACTGTAGATGAACATTTTGAGGTCAAAGGTCACAGTAACCTTGCCTTTGAAGACCGTTTTCGCACAATAACTTCACCATGTTTTTACCCAAGACCTTCAATCTTGCCACGGTTAAAGTTTTTGAACATTAGAATACTGATAATCCCTATTGATATTGAGGGCCAAGAAAAAAACATTCGGTCTTAAACAGGATGAGAAATTTTTTTCTATTTGTTTACAACATTAATTTAGAGATTACTAGGTGATCAACTTTACAAACAAAAATGATTTAAACATGTAATATTTATTTTGTTAATAACTAACTGGATAACTATACAGTGATTTGCAATTCTGATTTGAATTTAAAATTTGAATAATAGAACAACTACTGAAAACAATTCTACATCTGCAAGAAAATGCTAAAGGTGACAGATTGTAATTTAAAAGTTTAAAAGTTCTCCATCTAACGGAACTATTAGTGATAATGGGCGGCAGTTTATATGTATGTTTTGCAAAGACTTTAAATTATCTGTGAACTTTTTGCTATGACATTTTGCAAATTTAATAGAATAAAGAAAGTTTTTGTGTTCCTTGAAAGTTTAATGTTTCATTGAAACAACTGCATTTTGTTCACTTCTCAGTGTGATGTGATATGGGACAAAAAAGGAAATTAAGATTATAGTGTTTCCTGACAGGAGTTCAATAGTTGTAGGAGATATATGACAACTGGAAGCCTTTTCCTGTATGGTCAGTGTCTTATAGCATGAATGTCTTAGTAATAAATGTTTAATATGAATTTACATAGCTGTCAAGGGTTATATTATAGAGTGAGATGCAGTGGGCAATTGTACTAATTGCCTCTCATTCAAGGATTGTGTTTGCATGTGGACAGGCTTTAAAGCCCCTTCCACACAGTGCGCAAAACATTTATGAAAATTTATGTTTTATCTAAAACTTCAAAGATGAAATCAATTACTTACACCTTGTGAAGTAATATTGCTCTTGTTTTTCAAAATTTGAGATGTTATGTAAATATAGTTTTCTACTGTTCAAATAATGATTTGTGACGAGTGAATGGAGGTATTGTACTCTCTCAAGTTTGTTGTAACTCAGTTGTATCAGTAACAATATTGACTATTCTTGTGTATGTTTTACCTTATTTGTGCTCAGTAACACTTGCTTTATTGTAAATTTTGATACAAGTACAAATTCTATGTTTTCGACCACTTCCAACAGACAGGAGATTTTCTGATTTTCAACAGAGTGGATATTTAAACAGCAGATGTGATTTGCTACTGGGAGACTTGAAGTTTAGTAATATATCCTTTTAATATTCAGTTTTCCCATTTCATGTCCAGTTATTTATCTGTTTATTACTCCCACAGGTCAATTCAAATAGGAATTGCAAATCACAGTGTATAGTAGTCAGGTTATAGTCATTAACAACATAAATATTACATGTAATACATTTTGTGGTCTTAAAATTGACCACCAATTTTCAAATATTCATTTAGCATTCCTGCTTTACAGCTATGCAGCTAGTCACATTTAGAACTCAAAAAATTATATCAGAACTCAAAAAATTATATCAGGACTTCATGGACCAATTTACTAGTTAATAAACAGAATATATAAGTCACTGTCAGTAATCATGGTCATGATTGAAAGAACCATAGTTAAAAAAGTTAGACCATAGCTGAACCAAAGTCCATTAAAAGTAGCCCATTGTTCAACCATGGTTTACCATAATGACAATGGTCAACCATGGTCATAATTTGCAGGGGGGACTCCATCAAGCAGTCATCAAGTGCAGTTAAATAATTTGCAAGAACTTGCTACTGTTACATTTTTATGCCCCTAATAAAGTTTGTTCAGGTCAGAGGACTTGAGTTTATCAAGATGTAAATGGGCACCACAGTTATATGATAACCATCCTAGCCTTTTCCCTTGTAAGTGAGGCGGTTCTGTCATGATTCGTGTCTTGAGAGTAATTCATGTAATATGAGTATATTTTAGTTTCACAACTGTCAGCAAAACCATAAATAGTCCATATAACTGATAGACAATTCTGGCACGATATATAGATATTGACCAGCTTTTGTTTGTTGTGGTATGTCTTGGTCAAATAATCAAAAAACAATTTCTGACCTTTAGATGACAGATAGGGATTATTTTTTTTATAAGCTGACATAAACAGCTTTAGGAGGAGGAAGTTTTTCTCCATATAGCACAAGACTGATGCTGACGTCTGTGTTTGTACTTGACATTAAATATTGGTATGAACTGAGATGATTTATGCAGAGAAATGAAAAGAACCTTTGGTCTCAAAAGGACCAATGATCTTGGAAACTCATAATGCCTTCACAAATGTTTTACACTATTTCAAAACTTTATAATACATGCAGTGTCTATTCCAGACATTACGAAATGTGTATAGATAGGTTGTCTGTAGTCCTCAAAATGATTATAATTTATATAAAACTGTTAAAAATCTGCAAGTATAGTTGGTTTTGGCCACTATGTCATTCCAAACAGACTAGCCAAAAAACATTCCATACCAATATAGTACTAAATACTGCATTAAATGATCAATACAAGATAATTCACATGTGGAAAAAAATCATCAATACTTCCATTTGAATGCTGTAAAAATCAAGTTTGATAAAGGCAGTGCCCCCAAAAAAGTAAGTTATGAAATAAAGATTGAATCTAAAATTTAGATTCATAAAATGTCTCTATACATAAGCATATTATATGTAATGTCAGAGAAAACTTGATTGAATCTACAGAGAATGATGCTGACATTTTGGTGAAATCAGATGGGGTAGGGGGGCAATAATAAAGATGTCCTTAATAACCTTTATCCTGAAACAAGCAGACTTTGCTACAGAAATGCGTGTGGTTTGACTCCAGGAGACCAAGAATACTCTGATTTTGTAAAAAATACTGAGTGGGAACACTGCTAAAATTGCTGGAAAAAAATCAGCAATATTCCCGAAAATCGGAAACAAGTGGGGTCGCGAAAATAAGAGAAAAACATAAATGATTACATAACAACTTTAAAAAATGATATAATTTATCATTAATGACATGTTTTAAGATTGTAAAGATGCCACAAAACAATGTTTTTTCCATTTAAATTCTCTAAAAATGCCCCCCCAAAATCAGCAAATATACCTGAAAATTCGGAACAAGTGGGTCATGAAAATTTTTGATAATTGACAATTATAACATAAAAAATAATCTTGGTCTTTGATTCTTATTTGTAACAGGCTGTCATATTTTCAAAAAACTTTGTGCGGCAGTTTGCCATTGAGGAAAAGTAACAAAATCTTTCTCCTGTTACCTACTGGTAGAATATTGGCCTCAAAAACGAGTTTCTGGAAGGCAAATAGAGGCTTTATGTTTTTGGTAATAGAAACAGAATAGCTAACAGAACCCATTTGCAGCTCTTCAATTACCACTTGCTTTCCATATCTTGAGATATGCAGACTGACTTTAAGAAAATTTGAAAATGATGTTGAATTAAAATTAATGCTTGGACATTAATCACATTGCATTCATTAGCAGTGATTTTGCAAAATGATAATGAGTTTTAAGAAACATTTTAGTCATTAACTTGAAATCAATAAATCTTGAACAGAAAGATGGTGCATGTGTTTTGCAGATAATTACTTTAGTTAATCTTTGGAAACTGGCTGATCTTTAATGTCAGAAACATCATTTTAAATGTTCAAGTCCAAATGGAGATGGTGAGAGGTGTATATTTTGCTTGTTTACTCCGCAGAAAACCCCTGTAGTATTTGAATTATTCATTATAATTATTGTTTATTGCTATGGGATGCTTCTATCCATTACTGCTGGAATTTTCCAATTCAGAGCTGAGTGTGTCCTTCACCTCCCTCTATGATCTGTAACAAATATTTGTGAATTTAGAAGTGACCATACATGTTTTATCTCCTACTGTAAAGGGTAAGAGGATATAGGAATGATCCATTGTCAGTCCATCACTAACATTTTGTGTTTGTTCCTTCTCTCTCCTAAAAGCCTTGAAGGATTTTTCATGAAACTTTGGTCACATGTTAAATCTCATCAAGATGATGTGCAGAACCAATGTCTCAACCCTGTTGGTCCAAGTTCAAGGTCACACTTAGAGGTCATTGGACTTTAGTGTCCACTCTGTAACTCCTAAACTCCTGGAAGGATTTTCATGAATCATAGGTCAAATGTTTGTCTCATTGAGACAATGTGCACAAGTTGTGTTATAATGTGGCTAGGGCTGGTTCAAGATCAAAGTCACGCATAGGGGTCATTGGTTTTTCATGTCGGCTCTATAGCTCTTAAAGTCCTGGAAATTTTTTCATGAAACTTGGGTCAAATGTTTATCTCATCAAAGAAAAGCGTCTACCAGACAATGATCAGTTAACAACCTGCCATGTTTTTTATTTACATTTTAGAACATTTGTTTAGTATAGGGACAATGCTATCCTTACAGAAGTGATTTTGGTCGATCCCAAAATGTTTGGGAGCCAAGACCCAACCGCATTATACCGGGATTCGTGTTATAACGCATGAGTTATAACGAGGTTGCAGTGTATTTAGTATGCTTACTAGCATTATCTAGAGGGCTTTTAGTATGCTTGGCATTATCTAGTGCAAGTATATTCAAATCTTGTCCCTAGAGTTTAAATTGATCCTGATGGGGGTAATTTGTTTTACATAATTATATAGGAAAAACTATGATAAATGTATTTATGTCCCCCTTTGAAGAAGCGGGGGTATACTGCTTTGCACTGGTTGATCGTTCGGTCGGTCGGTTTCCTGGCTATAACTTTAGAACGCTTTGGCCTACAATCCTCAAACTTGGTGTGCAGGTTGGACATCACCAGTGGATCACCTATTGATTTTGAGGTCAGTCGGTTAAAGGTCAAGGTCACAGTTTCTGGACGATAACTTGAGAACGCAAGGGTTTAGCATCTTGAAACTTGGTGTGAAGGTTGGTCATGACCAGCAGATGACCCCTTTTGATTTTGAGGTCAAAGGTCAAGGTCTTTGGGGCTTTTATTTTTTAGTCCAAATTGTATTTATTTAAGGTCAAAAACACTTTTTACTTTAAAAACGGGTCCTTGAATAGTTTGACATTTTCCACATTGCTGATTGCATCAAAGGGGGCATACATGTTTTACAAACAGTTCTAAATGTTAGTATTTGTCATTGTCAAGTGGATCTCTACCAACTTTGTTCAAATCATGCCCCAGGGGTTAAAATAAACCCTGCCTGGGGGCGGGAGGGGGGGGGGTCACATGGTATAGGAAAAACTTAAGAAGTCTTTTTCTGGAAAACCACAAGGTCTAAAGCTTAGATATTTAAGTAAGTAGCATTGTCTAGTGGATCTCTACCAAGATTTTCAAATTATGTCCAAGCCAAGGGGTCAATATTGGACTGGCCCAGGGTCACTTGATTTTACATAGACTGAAATAGGAAAACTTTTAAAAACATTTCTTTGAAACCACTAGATATTGAGCATAGATATTAAGCATGTAGCACTTTCTAGTGGTTCTCTACCAAGTTTATTTAAATTATGCACTTTGGGTCAAAATTGACCACAATATGGGGGTCCCTTGTCTGTATGTAGAGAGTTATATGGAAAACTTAGCTTCTTATTAGTTTCTAAAGCAGCAAACAACTTACTTACACCACTGTTTTGGCTTCCTTAGCAACCAGTGTCTTCCTTAGCAACCAATCACCTCTATCAAGTGACTTCCTAAGCAACCAGTGACTTCCTTAGCAACCAGTGACTTCCCCCAGCAACCAGTGACTTCCCATAGCAACAACTGACTTCTTTAGCAACCAATGACTTCCTTAGCAACCAGTGACTTTCCCTAGCAGCCAGTGTCTTCCTCAGCAACAATTCTCCTCTTTCCATCAGTCACATCCTTGGCATTCGTTGACTGCCCCTGGCAGCTGGTAACCTTCATCGGCCTATGACTTCTTTGGCAACCAGTGGTTTTCCCAAGCAACAAGTGACTTCCTTAGCAATAAATGACATCATTCGCAAAATGTGCTGGTAATCAGCTGAGTGATAAATGATGAAGTAAGTCAGAACAGGACTTATGTGTTTCTGTTCACTTCAGGTGAGAAATATTGCCCACTTCCTGTTTTATGTGGACTATGTCTCAGTTTGAGTTCCTCTTGGCCAAATCCTGTTTTATGTGGACTGTGTTCCATTACTGTGCAAGTCCCCCTTGGCAATTTCCTGTTTGATGCGGACTGTGTCCCAGTTTGATTCCCTGTTTTATGTAGACTGTGTCCCAGAGCAAGTACCCCTGACTGAGTCATTTTAGTTAAAATTTCATTTATGGATTCTGTAGTACTTGAACACAGCAGTGAGTGTGAAATATAGCACATTAAATCACTTTTGAAATGTGCAGTTACTTGCAGGCACTCAAATGAGTTTTATTTTCCTTTGTGAAAATGTTGACATGTTAGAATGTGGTGAAGATTATTAAATACCAGATTTTGTTATAGCACCATATTTTGTTTTAGCACATACATGCACTAGCTATTGTTATAATATACACTTCAAAGTTTGACTGTTTGGCAATGGTAAACTTTCTCTACTCTCTTTGGGACAAACAGGACAACTGTGTGTGTATACAGTATAAGGAATCTGGTTATACCACTCTTTATTACCAAGAAGACAGTAATTGGCAGTTCTATAACTTGTGAAGATCAATAATATATACTACAAGATTTAACAGAATGTCAAACAGTTAATAGAAACTCTCTTTGAGAAATCTTTCTCTTCTTTGTTGCATATGTTATGATAGATAGATTTCTTATTCCTGACAGGATAATTAAGATTGTATTTTTGAAGACAAATTGTTGGTAAATATCTCTGAAAAAAATACTGTGACTTTATTGCCCACGGCTTTATGTATTCTACAAAGGGAATGAACTTTTCAGTCATGATCAGAGACCAGTGTGGGAAGGTTTAGAAAGTGAGACAATTTAATATTGTACCAGGTATATGTCTGCCATTTCTAGCAAAAACTTGGTATACCTGACAAAGTTAGAGAGTGGTATATAGGAATCGCTCTGTCTGTGAGCCAGTTGGGTGTTCTTCTTTATCAGTTGACTTTAACTGTTAGATCTGTAGCCTCACATTATATGGTGCTAGTGTTTTTCACTACATGACTTATAATGGATCTGGTATAATGATCTTTATTTTGCCATAGTCATAGTCATTTCCTCTTTAAGTCATGTTAAGCATCAACAAATTTCAGTAAACTTTGCTCTAAATATTTTTGCAAAAAGATATTAAAGTGTCCAGTGTTTGAACATTGTGTTGCTATGTAAAAGGTCAAGTTCACAGGCATCTCCCTCTGAGTTTTCATTCTGACCTCTTTGTCATGAAACTTTGTGTAAACTTTCACAAGATGATGTGCATGTCACATGGGAATTTTTTCTATTACCTTGTAGGTTAAAAGCATGATTTTATATTTCTTAATAACACATAAATGGATGTATATGTCTTTCTTACCACGAGGCTGTGTGGTGTGTAAAAAGTTTTGCATCTCAATGGTAAAAGTCATGGCCACAGCCTGTTTAATTTTGTGTATAGGTCCCAACTTCTGTACATATTAAAGGATTTTAAACATAATTTTTGTCAGTTTCATCATTCAGCAAGAAAAGAGGCCTAGATTATAGGTGTTTAAAATTGGTAATATCACCTCAGTGGATAAGTTTGTATAGTGGTTGTGCATGCATGTAAATCTACAAGTGCTATTAGGACTGTGCAACACAATTATCTGATATAATGATATAAATTGAAATATTTTTGTGACTTTTCAATGGGCAGAAAATTGCTTTTTCTCCTATTTATTGTGGCTGTAACTGCTTTAAATTATTAACAATTTGTACAAATTTTGAACATGGTAAAACTACAATTGGTTGGTAATCTGCTTCAGCAAATGTTCTTGTATCTTTTGAATTGCTTTCTGAGGTAAAATGGGTTAATTTAATAGATGATTGTTTCATAAAGGATGATTACCTCAGCCTCCTGCTGACAAAATGTTTCAGATATTAACTGTGGGAAAACTTCAGACCAGCATGTTACAATTCTCTTAGAGGGTTTTGTTTAGTTTCATCATTTTTTTTTTTTTATTGCTTTATAACAGCAAAAAATACAGGTAATACAAATATTAACTAATTGAGTTTTATATGTGAATACAATAATAAAACAATTAAACAGTTTTTATCAAGTTTCTTGGTGGCAATTGACACACAAGAGTATCGGATGCTCCCAGTGAAGCCTGCGTTTCTGACACACAGCACACAAGTTTCAATTCATTTACATGGAAATTGTAATTGTAGACAAACAAAACAAAGAATAATAAAGGACATAATTAATTCAACCATAGGCCCAGATAATGTAATTAATCTTGAACATGGCACTTCCTTTCAATATCCTCTTTCATTGTACAAAATATCAAGCCTTGGAGTCTTGAATGGTCCCTATTAGTCAGTGCACATGCTCTAAATATCTTATATCATGTCTAATATCAAGTGAATCTGTTTCAAGGTTTTCGAATTCTGTTTCGGACAAGCATAATTATGCCCCCCCCCCCCCATCATGGGGGAGAAATTTCACTGTTTTTAGCTCACCTGGCACAAAGTGCCAGAGTGAGCTATCAGGATCGCATTCCGTCCGTCGTACGTCCGTCCGTCCGTACGTCCGTCCGTCCGTCCACCATTTCCTTCAAACGACATCTCCTCTGAAACCACTGGGCCAATGTTGATGAGAC
>JAUMHA010387458.1:0-12033 GCA_032359765.1 Saxidomus gigantea
TAAGTACAAAAAGAGAAAATGTGGAATGCCACATACCAACGGTTAAAAACTTAAACTGGATGTGAATGTATATACAGTAAAACCCGCAAACAAAGACCACTGTTGGGAAGCTACAAATATGGTCTTTGTTTACAGATGGTCTTTATTCACAGGTGTTTCTACTATATATAAATAGTGTACGGTGATATCCCTGCTGGTCTTTATTCGTAGGGTGGTCTTTATACGGAGGTGGTCTTTAACACAGGTTTCTAGTATTCTATACTGTATATCTGCATACGCACATACTGTTTATCAAAATCATTTATACATCACTTTTGTCAATAAATGACAATGAAAATCATTTCACAGTCTCGCACTTGAAACCTGGAAGTAAAGGAACTGTTTTGGCACTGTAGAGAAATGTGCCAAAATTTATCTTTTTGTTTGTAGAATAAATATCGGTACAATGGAACTTTTATGTGTCATTGAATACAACATAGTCCACAAAATATGAAAGGATTCATTTGTTATTTAATCTGCAATAACAAAAAACATTCCAAAAAAGGCGTTTTGAGTTATGGGTAAAAGATAACTTGGACCGGGTTTCCCATCTTCTTTATAGATACAATGCGGGGAGTCACGTGTCTATTGGTAATGTCGATCCCATCCCACGATGCATGCAATAGATCTAGTTATCAAAAGCTCCTGCATTCCGACACTTTGACATAAAATTGTAATGACCTGTATACGAAATACTGTTTGTAAGAATGATAGTATGTTATTTAGTGGGAACAGTGAAGTAAATACACTCTGAACGATTCTGTCAGATCACATTACTTCAATGACAGATGGTTTTATACCAAACTTTTAATATGGGTAATTGTGTAAATGAATAGTAGTGCCTCGGAGGCATTCGTCACTTATGAGAGACAGCTCTTGTTGTTTTATAAGTTTCACCTTAATGCCTGCGCAGTATACATACTCTTGAACATAAACCCATTTTTACTGACAAGCCCTCGAACAGTCGAGCGTGCTGTCATGATACAGCTCTTGTTTTTATTTTATTTTCAAGAAATAGAATGTTTTGCCATATAGTGAAAGCAATTGAAATGATATGTCAAAAGTTTTGATTTTTGATCAACGGGCACATACCTAATTGGCAGTGGTCATAAGGAGAATGAAGCATGTAATAACAGTGTAATATGCGTGGGCGTTGAATGTGTTGAGCCATAAAGAGAAATAAACAGAGTTTAAGGTTCAACCTATAGTCTCACACAGCAATCTACATTCTTCCAGTTTTATATGTGACAAAGGCATTTTTTTATGTGTGACAAAGCATTATTACTATTTAAGTAAATTTCGAAAATGAAATGTTGAAAGTTGAAAAGCAACTTGCATAAAACACACCATTTTGTTCACATTGTACATTTAATTACCGGACGAAAGTTACCTTTGGTGAATTTCAGTTTCTTGTGGAACTGAACATTTTACATATTACTACATTGCTTAAATATCTATTTCTGCTTTAACAAAGATATTTAAAAGAACTGATAACTTGTGTCGAACTTATGATTTATTATTATTGTTATGGAGTTTCCATTCGAGTAACATCATATGTTGCGTCATAATGCAATATATGTTGCGTGTTTATACTCAAACTCAAACTCAAACATATGTTGCGTGTTTATACAATATATGTTGCGTCTTTATACAATATATGCTGCGTCAATTATAATATAAAAATTGTAAAATAATAATTGTGTAAGTTTCCACATAAAGATATGTGCGTATATAGGGTAATGATTACAGCATGATATACACCAAAACATGGCTGATTTTTCCACTTGTCTTGATAATAAGTGACGAATGATGATGGTGCTGATGCCCTCCATTGTTTCCAAGATGAGTTCCGGAGAAATCGCAGAAGGTATCTCGGCGAACGTGTGAAGGTATGACTCTCTGACGCCATCAGAGACGCTATTCATAAATATGATACGGGTGACCGTTGAAATAGCACGAAGGCTGTAGATCTTCTATAATGATGTTAATAGACCATCTTGATAAAAATAAGTTTTGGGTTCGAACTTTGACTTAGTGGAATTTTATTTGCAGGAAACACGTTCACTTATTGATAGTTCTAAAGGTAATATAGGAGCAATGACAAACTGATATTTTTTAACAAGTCACACTGTTTATCTACTTGACACTGCCGGTGGCTAACGGTTTAGTGTTTGTGGTAAGTGCAGACTATGATCAACCTGCACAATCATACACGTATTGATCGTTATTGAGTCAGTAAATTGTCTGCGGACATCTCGAACAATCAACGGTACTCCCAAAATGAACTCATGGACAAGTCCATTTTAGGAATAGAACAGGGTCAGGGTTCAATCCTTGTTATTACACCCAGGAGAATCGCTGAACATTTTATCCACCCACAACACAAGGTTGTGATGAATAATGAACATGCTCTTGAAGCACTGGTTTATACCGTCATTAATTTCTCTTTTTACCAAGCCGGATTGTCACGTGACATTTGTGAGAAATCAGGTTTTTTTCTACAGTATTACGTGCCTAAAACAGCCTACCATGTGGTACGACCCAGCGATCCCCAATTAAAACATAGGCCACCGTATAAAAAACCCAACTGTTTTATACAGACAAGCTCCGACTTATCCATTCCATATTCCTACTATAGCCGTTGCCCATTGGTAAATGCAAACGTATTTACACATATATGGTGGAAATTTCTACTCCTACATACGCATATTGAATACATAAAACATGGATTAAGATATCTGAAATTTAATCAAACGATTTACATGCAGTTGACCCGGATTTCAGTCCATGACAGCGCTTTTTATTGAGGTGTTCGATACATTTTTGTTGACGTATTTTACATTTGATTATTTCTCCGTATATAACCATTACCGCGTAAAACTAACTTGACAGAAATCTATTTTAATTGAATCTCATTTATAATCTGCCGCTTACCAGTATCAAATATTCATCAGTTAAAACACATTTCTCGAAAATACTTTAAAATTCAGTTTCCAAGCTCACTAGGCAGCTCTGTACGAAGTTCTATGACGTAATCAAATTAGCGTCGAGCTATCCGATTGGCTGCCGTATCCCAATCACACGTTGAAACCAAATCATTCATTATAAATATAAGACAAACTTTTGTAATACCAAACATTTAATGTCCTAATTAACTGAACAGATACAATCATAAATATTAAAATGTCTGTCAAAACAAGATAAATTTACACATAAAGTCTTCACTAAGAAATCATTCGAAATTTTCATCGGTATCTCCTATTGACGTAACTTTCGTCTTCAACCGACCTTGGATTGTCGTATCGAGATCCTGAAAGAGAATTGTATTGTTAATAGATATATGTTATAACATCTGAACACAATCTCACACAATCTGCCTAAGAAACTAATTAATCATTCACATTTAAGTGCTTTGATTTCTAATTAGGATTTTTTTTTATCAACTTTTGAATTATAGAAATACCAAACACTAACCGAGAAAACTATATGACGTGAAGATTTCAATATTTCTGCCAAGATACAGGCCTCTTTCGTGACTTTACGGAAGACTTTAAATTACACATACTGTAAACAAACTTGCAAACAATAAAAGATTTCTCATCCCTTATGCCTCCAAATTGCTCTGCATGGCATGGCATTGACATTATGGGCTCCTTACCTTACTGTACCCCTGTAAGCCTTCTTCAGTTACGTAATTTGTTTAACTTGAAAATCACCAGTGACATGCCTGTATTCTCACAGTCACAAGCTATACTCCTGTTGTTAATACATCTAGTATAACTATTTCCATAATTTTTTATGTAAAATAATCAATGCGGGTTTCTATTCCACAATTTTCCAACCGATCATTCCGGAGCACTAGAAATATATAAAATGTAAGGAAACCATTGTTTGGCTCTTACAGATATGGTACTCACCATGTAATTCACTGAGTAATTTCTCGTAGATTTCACCCAGTGTATCTCTGTCTTCATTCAATATCCCATACCTGTATAAACAGACGACAAATGGGACATTGATGTAACATAACATACTATAATAATAGAAATTGAGGATGAACACAATATAACGACACAAACCGTGCAGTTTTTGTTTCAAGTTAAATGTGAAAAGGCAACATTTTAGTTATTTGGTATTATGTTGGAAGCCCGGTGACATTATGAGAAATTAGATACTACTGTTACAGAAATACACAGCAGGAAAATTTGCACGAGGAAATAGCTGGTAACACTGCATGTAAGCATAACAAGTAACTTTGTGCATGACATTGCATATAGCTTACAGCATTGCACGTGAACAAAGATGGTACTGCGCAGGAACAAGGCGGACATCTGCACCGACCAATGGAGCCCACACTAAGCGAAATGATATAAAAAGGTAATGGCTAAATGAAAGAGAATTTTATAACAGTGTACAACCGCTTATAAAACCGTAAATATTATTTTTGTTTCTATCTACATTATTTGCAATTCAGTAATTTCTAATAACATTTCTGAAGACAAAAATGTGTGTGCTAGGAATAGCATGTAGCTCGCTTTACTTAGTATTGTTATCAAAAGTTCATTGATGATCACGCTTGGACAGAACGAGGTAAAAACATACTGAAATTACTAGATAAATCAGATCTGAGAAAAATCATTCAAGTATTTTCATGATGCATAAAAGGAAGGGCATGCATTTTGATTGATTACTTTGCTTCGTATCGAACATATCGGCAATGTTTTACAGGAATTAATGAAATTATACTGCCGAGATATTTATTTTACCCTTATTTCTAGACAGTGAATTATCATTTACTGACACATGTACACGCAGTGCAATCATTGTTTTTCAAATGTATTCACCAGTATAAATGTAGAGTGAAATAAACTTTAATATATATGATAATTATCGCATGTTAGAGCATTGTATCCTAATAGAGTTAACTTATTAATGATTTTGACATGTGCGACAGTAGATTATACAGTTTTTAATGGTCGCAAACAGTTTTAATGGTCGCAAACAGTTTTAATGGTCGCAAACATGTTCGTTAAAAATATCAAAATTACAAAACTTTCAAAAATTTGCAGTATTTCAGGAACGGATGTCTACGGTTTGCTTATCAGTCCTCGCTGGGCATTGTTTTACTGGCTGTAAGTTTGTCTGAAATCTCGAGTTTTCGCTGAGTAAGTCCTTTCATCCTTACTGATGCAAACACAGGCAAGTCTTCTACGACACTTATTTATCATCCCGAGCCGCCATTCTGCACATACCTAGCAGACTTCAGGCACAACTTCACAGTCTGACGTTTTCTTGAGTTCATTCGGTCATTGCAGGGCAGGGTTATAACCTTGCGCTGTGACGTTAAAAAGATCAAGGAAAGATCAAAAGAATAACCTTATAATGTCCGTTGCGTGAGTACGCCTGTCCGTTTATTCCGATCCAGTTATGGCCATCTGACCCCCCCCCTTCCTATCAGAAAATCAAATCAAAGTACTGAAATACTTAAAGGCGGTCGTATGCTTTCACATACCTTATCTTACCATACTTAACTTTACCTTACCTTAGTTTACTTAAATTAACTAACTTAATAAGATAATTGATTAAGTAATTAAATTTATTAGTAAAATGATTGATTTCTTAATATACCTGTCACTTGACTTCCGAAGCTTTGCTAGCACGTTATCATACAGTTTCAGTACAGATTCAATCTCCTCTAAGTCTTCTGGTTGTAATGACAATAATTCTTGAGCTCGACCAAGATGTACCTGGCTAAGTGTATCTCGAAGCTTGTCGAGGACGGACTCGTGAATGTTCAAACCTTGTCCTCGCTTTCCAAATCCATGTGCAATTCTATCGGCAACTGCTGAGCGAAACCCCCTCCTATAGCGGTGAAGTGGTGTAAGATTTGTCAACAAGCTTAAATCAACAGACCGAGTGCTATCAACACTTCTTTTCACTCGGCTCGTTGGTGATTCCATGTTATCGGAAGCAATTGACGTGTCACCTTGTAATGCAATTTGTTTTCCATGATTAAAATTGGCATTATCATGCGCACCATTGGCTTTGAGATATTTGTCCTTTGACTGATTCTCAACATTTTTCAAAATATCGCCAGCGATGTGGAAATTGTCTTCTCTATTCGAATCGACTCTACTGGACAGAACTGTATTATCTGACATATCCGAATGTCGCACAAAATCGGATTTCCTCGGATTTGATTTAGCTATTGAAAGAGTATTATAATTTTCGGATGGTATTTCTCCGGTCAGAAGATATAATGGAAATGACCTTTGTTTGAACGAGAAGATTTTTCCGTTCGCTATTGTCAGACAGATTCCGTAATAAAATGTTAGTTTCAAAGAATTCCACAGCTTCATTTTGGATTGGCTCTGAAATGTATATATTAAGTTAAACATGAGATGTGAAGGATTGGCTCTGAAATGTAAATATTAAGTTAAACATGAGATGTTAAGGATTGGCGCTCTGAAATGTAAATATTAAGTTAAACATGAGATGTTAAGGATTGGCGCTCTGAAATGTAAATATTAAGTTAAACATGAGATGTGAAGGATTGGTGCTCTGAAATATAAATATTAAGTTAAACATGAGATGTGAAGGATACGAAGAATCTAAAGTATTTAGGTGATGCAGAGAAAGGCAACACTAATAGTCAAAAAGACGAATTAAATATACAGTGTAATCTTTGTAACGACAATTACTGAGTGGCCCCACGGCAGTATAATTTCCCCATGAGACGAACAGGTTTGCTTTTATTATGACCACACAAATGCCGAAACCATGAGTCTGACTCTTGCGATATATACCGTTGTGGAAAATCATTATGGATATTCAAAACTTCTCCGAACGTGACGCAGTTAATGTGAAAAAGATAAACATAGATATATATCTTTATTTCCTCCACTTCAGAGAGAGAGCGCAATTAACATATATACAGAACAAAACATTAAACATACACATAACATATATATATGGCATCATTTTATACATATACAATACCAAAAAACAGACGAATTAACATACCAGTACAGATACAATGACAGAATGTGTTCATACATGTAATAACACAAACGAATAACAAGCTTATAAGTACATTGACAAAAATGATAGATAAAGTAAATCAGAATAAAATAAGAATATATTTCTCTCCCCTATCGTCTCCTAACAATGTTTGCTGGAGGTTGTAGTTCGACCAAACAATTCTTCGCAAGGAAACGGAGAAAGAAAGAACTTTTAAAAGATAATAAGAGCATTCATTCAGTTCCAGTTTCCATAGTGAGTGACATTTGAAAATTAAAATCTGTATTCTAGTAACTATCAAACATACTGATGTTAAAGTTATGCGGTTAATTAACAATATTATTTAGCTGACGCTTTTTGTCTAATGTTTTACATGTATATTTTATTACTTCGGATAAAGTGTATAACTGAATTATTTTACAGTATTGCGTATGACTAGCAAACAAGTGAAAAGTACAATTATTAATGTGGAAAAACTCAACCATAAGTTTTTACTCCACATCCTTTCTTTGCCAATTACTCAAAGTTTGCATATTATTACCACACACTTGGCTATATTTCATTTAATAAATATTTACCTTTTTCTATAATATCTATAATAAGACGTAAAGTAACGTAAATTCCATTGATTCATGACACACCCTTCTCTTATGTATACGGTTACAAAAATACAGGCAAATAAGAAAATAGTTATGTTGCTCACTATTGAAAAAGTAATGTTAAGTACCACTTCATTCTGAAAGTATCGTAAAGTAATGTAAATTAGAGCTGTGTCATGAAGCAATGAACTTGCTTATAGAGCAATGCAAAATTGCTTATAGAATCATGTAAATTACGCATGACTAATATACACAGGGTAACGAATGGGCAACGACATGTACTGACCTTTCTGTTAATTTTGCTAATCTTGTGTTACTTTGAACCTGTTTGATTAATTGGAACTTTTATCATTTACATAATTGTATCTTAATATTGGTGATGGTAACAAAGTGAACTATTATATATCTGCTGTGCGAAATTTACAGGTATTTAGGATTTGATTGAGCTGAAATATTACATGAAATATATTTAATTCAATTCTTATCATTACTAGAATAAAGATTACAAAACCATTTTAAATGAAAGAGTGTTCACTTTGCACCTTAATATTAAAGGCTAGTATAAAGTGCACTTCTATTTTTCTAGTAACGTAAAGTAACGTAAATTACCCTGCTTCATATGTCTTATTTATTTACTCTTTAACATGTTTTGAGGTCAATCATTTCGCAAATGCCATTATTAACAACTTTTTTAAGTTAAGCAATTGTTGTCAGTGTTATCATTTTGTTCTGGGTATTATGTTATCAAAAGTAGCGTACTATCACATGGCTGTAGCGTAAACTACATATAATAAGGATTGAAATCCGTGTTCATAGGAAAGAAAATGTGTGACTTATTTGCTTATATCATTGTTTAGTACCAATATAAATTTAATCATAATACATTAGAAAAACTACATTAAAATATTTTGTAACGTAGGGTTATGTACATGACACTCGTATGTATTACTATGGTCACACATAAATTGAATGCACATAATTTATGTACACAATTGTTATTATCAAACAGATTCAATTGAAATCTCATATCTTTACATCGTAATTTTAATACTTATTATGCTGAATGCACAAGAAAATGAATTTTATTTTATTACTTTCATTCTATTTCTAGCATAATAAAAGTCCTGTGAC
Source organism: Saxidomus gigantea (assembly GCA_032359765.1). Classification (NCBI taxonomy): domain Eukaryota; kingdom Metazoa; phylum Mollusca; class Bivalvia; order Venerida; family Veneridae; genus Saxidomus; species Saxidomus gigantea. Next base: position 8,790 of record JAUMHA010387458.1, read on the forward strand.
ATAACTAATAATACCCCAATAGATTGTATTAACTATGTAAAGGATTCACCAGTTCAAATGTGTGGGCTATTAAATTTCTGAAAATGCATCATAGTCTTTAAAAATACTTAATTTTCGAAAGCTAACAAAAACCATCTTCCATCAATTTATGTTGAATAGTCTGATTAATTGCTTGCCCGGAATGCGTTTTAACTTCGATATGCATTATTTTCATGACTACATCAAAATAAATTGTATGTAAATAAATTAAGCTTCTCAGTTTCATTACATGTAGTCTAACAGCAATGCAGTTAATGCCGTTCTATTCGTTTAAACATTGCTTTTAAGATTTTGTTTGTCTTCGATTTAGAATCTATCAGTATGTTTTCGTCTGATTGCTTTCGGTTACATAGGGTTCAGTGACTGTGTATTCATTGAAGGAACTATTTACAGTAATCTGATATTGCTTAAACGGTGACTGGTTATCCACTCAAACTTGAAAATGTTGAAATCATATCTCTACTGAGTACTGGTATATAAAAACATTCAGGCAATCTTGACTTATGCGTTATCCTCTGCTACATTCCAGTAATTGTTGTTGCTTAAAGGGTCACTCCCTACATCTAGCAGATTATACTCTCTAAACATAAATAATGTGTTCAACAAAAATAAAATGATGAATAAATAATGAAAAGATAAAGAACAACAGATATAGAAAAATGCCGCATTTTAGCACAAGACCTGTAATAAATCACAATCCATACATTTATTGTACAACACTGAATGTTTAACGGTACTGCAACATAATTTAAAACGCTAATTTTGTCAATAATAACTGGATATAGCTTAAAGCTTAAACTTCAAGGTTCAGTAATGATGCTTGCAAATTTCGTTTCATCTATTTTTTTATTAATTTGAGTTGACACCAGTTGTAGGGAGTTTCTCTTTAGTGGGATCGTTTACATGTAGCATGATCAAACATTCATTAGAATGAACTTAATAAAACACAAACATGCGTGAGGGAGTATTAAAATCGAGTATGACTTATGAAGAAATTGACAAAGATTAATGCCGTTGCCATTTTAAAGCTGTGAATTACAATCCCAACTGAACTGATTTTTGGCCGAAAAATAGGGGAATGAGCTGCGTTAAGAGACAATAAGATTTAATGAGAAGTCACCTGATGATGACGTCATGACCGTCATTGGAATAATTTTACTGTTGAGCGTTGCAGAGGCATTTGGAGTAAAAATGGAACAAGTAAACTAGATCTACCATTGCAATTTTGAACCGTTTGTTGGGTTACTGTCTTCATCTTTTGCAACAAAGATTAAAGATTCTGTCATGTTTTCAGCAGGAAAAAGGTTTCCATGGTAATCTGTTATAATACTTAGAAAATCCATAAAAGTTGAGATACCTATGTTCTTTGTAAAAGAAACTCACGGAAAATTAATTTCTCCTGGCCTGTACAAGTGTACTTGAAATATGCAAATAAGTAATAAAATCTAGATCTACCTAAATTATGTCATTTTCTCAAAACGCGACATGAATACAGATATGTTTCATTATCTAAAACTCACTTATAAATTAGTACTAAAACACATAATTTTATTATAACTGTAATGTCTATGCAGTTTGGTGTTTATATAAAGTAAGAAGATCTTCCCGGTAAAATATACATCAATGATATATCTTATAGTTACTACAACTGAATTATTAGAAATGATGGGGCAACCTTTAGAGAATTAATGGCAGGATACATTTATTTGCTGATCCCACACTTCTTACAACTTTTTTTTTCAATGTCAGTATCGACCAACTAGTCCCCGCGTGCCGCTTATGATTGATATTAAACCCTTCTAAGATTTGTAATAGATCTACATAAAATAAGTCTGTGAGAGTATTTCGTTTGATTAATGCATGTAATAATATCTGTAATTAGTGCAATAACCTTCACGTTTTCTGTTATAGTACAATATGAGTGTCTGTGATTTGATACCCTGGAATTAAAAAAAAATATGTAAAACAGTGTGGGGCAAAGTATATTACGTCATAGATTTTCATTTAACCATATATTATATGTCAGCGAAAGAAACGGTTAAACAGATCCATTTTTATTCGCAAATATGTTTTATAAATAACTTTTATTAGCCTAATCAGCACATTTCTTTCACAAATTGGCAATTTCTATGGTGGCTGATCTGTTCCAGGCAGTTTCTACGGTGGCTGATCTGTTCCATTTCGTCTGTTCGCCCAACGACCACGTCAAGAGAAAACATGAAAAAAAAAATTTAAATGGCGGGGACGCGAGGCGAAAACACGACAATAAGCGATGATGCACACGAAAGTCGCACCCCTGCCAGTTCCACTTGTTAATTCTCATGTTTCGCTTGGCGGGGTCGCAGAGCGAAAGACGAAACGGTACAAATCAGCCACCATAAGGCTGGCGACAAGTAAGTCTGCCTGTGCGACTATGGGTGCGCAGGCTGTTCATAATCTGCAATTTTATCTAATCAATCAGGAATTTTAGACAGTGCGCAACCTCCGACATCCAATGATACTATTCAGATTGAATGATGAACAAGTCAATATAAGTATTTTGACAGGTTGTAGATTGAATGTACTTAGCGTGAATATAAGTTACACTTTTTTGCTGCTTCAAAATGCTCTTAACTGGAGTCTTTTAGTCGAAAAAGCTGGCTTTTGACTTACTTTATGAACCAATCAAATGTAACAAATAGAAGTGCGATAATAGACTGCTTTTCACGATTTTTGGTGTACACAGTGTCCCCCTGTTTTGAGAATATTCTATATTCTTAAGAAAAAAATCCTCCATCAATGGCTGCAGGTGCGGATTGGAATATCCGGGCTTTCGCGTATATTATCCGGCTTAACGCCGTTTATCTATTTTCTTGTTCCGATTAATAGTGCTTTTGTAGATTTATCTATAAGCATGCACTAGAGTAACGTTTTGCTGCGCAGTTTGCTTTTCAATATAGATCTTGAATTAAAGGGGCACTACATATAGCCGATTATATTCTCGAAACATAAATAATGTGTTCAATGAACGTAAAATGATAAATAATACAATTTCAAAGAAGAACCTACGGCGAAAAATGCCTCATTTACCACACTTAATCAATACAGAGGCTTTCTGTAATAAATCGCATCCACCAATTAATTGTACAACAACTTTACACAGATTATTGAATGGTTTACGGTACTGCAGTATATTTTAAACCGCTGATTTTATCGATTATGACTT
>JAUMHA010387480.1:0-12032 GCA_032359765.1 Saxidomus gigantea
AAACATCTAGCGAAGGACCCGATCTCGGGGGGATAGCTAAATCGGACAAGCAGAAAACCAAAACAGGAACGAAACGCAAGTTGGAGACGAAGACCATTGAGTTTAAATACAATGCCATCATTGAAGTTAAAAAGGTTCATGACTGAAAGAAATGTGCCCTTTCTTTGTTTCAAAACTGTTTCATAGCTATTTTTTGCCTATGCAGAAAAACTTGTAAAATTTCCATGGTTTGGATAACTCGAGAACCTGGATAACTCGAGCATTTTATTCGTCCCCTTGCGACCTCGAGTTATCGAGGTTTTACTGTACATTGTATTATTTTCAACGGAATGACATGCATACTAATCTGTTGGCCTAGTTCAATAAAAATTGACCTCAATAATAGAGGTTCGGAGTTCAAATCACATAATCAGACAAAATTCTAATATGCTGCGGATCAAAGCAAATATTTTAAGTAAAAACTATCCGAAATTGAATGATACATTTCAATCATACAATCACATACTTCAACAAGGATCCATTTGTTTATAAGCATCTATTAAACATACATGTATTAAGATTTAGAGTAGTGATCGATTTATATAAATAGTATTTCCTTAATTGAAACAAGTAGCGATGCTAGTCCTATGTGTCATAGGCTGTATAAATGGAATATAATAAAGTAGATCTATATATCTAATAACACAGTTACATGTTTGTTATTTGACCTATGTTTGAATAACCGAATACGAAGCACCTTTTTATAGTTACAGTAGCGTTGCAGATGTAGAACAATGGTTTATATACTATGTGTAAAACAATTATTTCCCTTTGACCAATAGTGTACACGTATATCTGACCTTAAACGCGTGACTGACCAATCACATGACGCCAACTAACCAATACTAATCATTTATCACAAACGAATATTTTCAAAATAACCGAACGCCATATTTTTTGGTACTGATACAATATTTTATATTTCTGTGGGCATATTTATAGATATCTACGTGTTTTAATTTCACATGCTATAGAGGATAATTGTTGGTTTCTGTGTAAGATCACGTTATAATTTCACTGATTTCACCGTGTGGGCACCAAAAGTGATATTTTCACGAATGGCGCAGCCAAGAGTGAAAAAAACATTTTTTGGCGTTTATGAGCGAAATTAACGTGATATCACACCGATACCAACAATATATCAGTTTATATTATTGTTAAAACTTTACCTGTATTGAGTTTGGTTCCATAAAATATCGAAAATCGCGGTGAAAAATTAGACCTAGACGCGTTAACTTCGGGCACTGCCAATTGGCAAAGTGCTACTTTAAATGCAACTTATTCAAGGGCGATGTCTACCTTGAATTTTTCTTAACTATTTTATTGTCATAATTATTTAAGAACACAGTTTACTCAGATAACATACTCAACACAAGTGCCCGAATCATGGTGTACGGCTAAGATATAATCCAGCTGCTATGTCAGAGGTGCTGCATGCCGTTAAATGCACATATACTCATGGTTTGGACAGACAAGTTTGTTGAAATATAAAGTGGTACCGATAAAATTGATTATTTTTTCTGTCCAAACTATGGTAAAATGCGGCCTTATCAGGATAAATAGGTAAAAAAAACAAACAATGCCGCCTTGTTAAATGAAAGAGTTTTAATTGTGTTTATAGCAATAAAAGCTATTATTACTAAAGTCACCTGCGCGATAACAGAATAAGGAAACTGTCGAAACTACCGTATATTGGTTTGTTTCCGCGTGTGTCAAATTTTCGCTATATTCGCGACTAGAAAAAAACAGCGAATTTTAGAAAAAGAGACAATTTAGTGAAACATTTCGCGAAATTATAAGTTCCGCATGCGTGTTATATCACGATAAACAAATTATATAACAGGAGCTGTATAATTACTATAATAAATAAGGTGTCAGATATTTACCTCACTTACACGAAAGCAATATCAGAACAGGTGTAAAATACTAACCTTTAAAGATAATGTGAGCATTAAAACAGTTGAAAAATGTAAAAACTATCTCCGAGAAAGTGCGAAATCATTATCGATGCGCCATAAATACTATCAATCCGGTCTGGTCCCGAACTTTAGTGTTCTCTATGTTTAGTGTTCTACTGCGGATGGCTCGAACACTGATGGCTGGAACTCTCGAACTCCTTGTCGGTCCTTTCAGCACAATAACAGTGCAATTCACACCCGTTGGCTGGATCAGACAATTAGTCGCGGGCACATTTTGTGATCATGCAAACAATTTATACCTCGACAGATAACTGGCATTTAATCGGTACACGCGTAATTTTAGTACGCTTGTGTAATTAATAAGGTATAGTACAATCAAATGTAATTAGATGATTTTCGTTCACTAGTTATGTTTTAAATCCACATGTTGAACAATTTGAGTAATGGGGGGGGGGGGGAATTAGCTTAGTCGGCGTCTGGAAAACAAGGAGTTAAACGTAAATTGTTGGATCAGAAAACATAACTAACAAAATACAATGCAATAATAGAATGTGAAAAAGGACAAAATATGACATTCACACATGACATAGATTTCATCAAGACAATCATACTGACCACTTTGCATGAAGATCCAATTAAAAATGCAACCTACATTGCATAGTATGGTATAGTTTAGTATAGTTTATTTGTGATCTGTAGGCCACCGGCCCATACACAACGTGTGTACATAGTAGTAACATACATTGAAATATGTGAATACAAACAAAACACGTTTACATATTATCATAGTATGCGATTGTGTTATAATAAAGAGGGCCTATATAGATCCCTGCATTTGTACAGATTGTCAATATATAAAGGACAATAATTTATAACTACATACAAAATACATGTTAAACTTTATATAATAGGCCCGAATATCTACTTAACTATATTTTTCTATATACTAGTTAATAGTTTGGTTCTACGTTTAAAATAGTAATATAGATACATGGCTTAACTTCTAATTGTTGTAACATTTGTACATGACATTAAATTACAAAATTTGATACGTGAAGAGTTTGTAATATAGTAATCCGGTATACATTGCTCCCGAAGGTCATTGTATAGAGGGCATATCAAAACAAAATGTAGCCCATCCTCTAAAACGCACTCACAGTAACAACGATAACGATATTCAGAAGGGATGTTATAGTATCGTCTTTGCTCTATCATAAGATTATGAGATGAAAATCTAAAAGTTGCCATACATTTTCTAAATTTACAAATTTAAATGCAAGATACGTAGTTCTCTTTTCCATGTAATAATTTAAAATCCTTATCATACGACAATTTGACATTACCACAACACTGGTTTCTCCACATGTGTACGTGCTGGTCTTTAAGTCTTTGAACATATTTATTTAAAAACAATTGTCGGTTGTCAACGTACTGCGCTTCCTATATATATATCGGTGAAAAAAGTAACCCGTTTTGTAATGACAGAAATATATATTTTACTAAGAGTATCGGGGTATAGATATTCCTCTATAAGTATCCGGCACATTCACGCTTCCCTTTTTATGTAGAGGAACAATAATAAATAAAGTCCATGAATCTGGAAAAAAATCACCACTATCAAATAATTTATTAAATAATTTATTCATGTATGGCAACAAAATTTCCGAACCATAAACAAAATGTTCGTGCATTTTCCGCAGATGCCTTATTAATATTTTTCGACTTTATACTGTTAATAATTTCTTCATTTGTTTTAGGAGAATTGAAATAATACTGCCGATAAAATCTAAATCATCGTCTGTGACAGTGTCATTAGACTTTTTATTACTCTCATCGGATACATTGCCACCATCACTTGATGCAAATACTTTGCTAAAGTGTTCAAACCAAACTTGTGGACAAGTCAATCTTTTTGCTTCACCCCAAAAATATTTAGAGTTTCGTATCAAAGAATCTAAATTTTGCACATATCATTTATTAAACTGTTTCCTTTTCAAAAAGTATGCTTAAACGTTTTTCTTTCGTTCAAGATACTGATTTAAGCTAGCTTCACTTCGATTTGACCTAAATGTTTTCAAAGCTTCTCTGGAAATATGTTTTAGTGTTTTGCATTCATGGTCGAACCTAGCTTTCCCCTTTATGCCTTTCTTTTGTACGTTTACATTGAAGAAACTTGCTAGAACTGGTGGTTATTGCTGATTCGAATTCACTCAGTAATATCGTTAATATTTGCATATGGACCAGACAAAAGGTTTTCCATTACTTGACCGAGTGAGGCATTTATTCTGACTACGTTAAATGAAGATCCAGTGATAAGGGCAGCCTCTATTGCATTCACAAGGTTAGTAAGGACAGACGACGTCATAAAATTTGAAGAAAAAAATACTCATAATTAAACTGATATTGCAAGATATAAGATGGCCCTAAATCGTTTGGCTTCAATACAAGGTTATCAATAGCCGAAAAGGTATATTTGGCCTTGCTGTCATAATTTGAACATCCCTGGTAGAGGTCAAGTGAACCTTGTGGTTTGAGAGAAGATTGTTAAAGGTTTCCCTATATAATTATTTGTAAAAACAGGTAAAACCCCCAATGAACATGCCTGACAAGTTTCATCATTGGCCAAGCGATCACAGAGGAGGTGTCGTTTGAAGGAAATCGCTAACTAACGTACTACGGACAGCGGATGGTGGGCGATCATAATAGCTCACTCTGGCACTGGCTTCATTGCGCAGAAAAACTTGAATTGTATTTAAGGAGATTAATTGATACTTAATAATATATTATATTGATATAGGTTAGTGAATGGAAAAACCATATATTATGAGATATTGCCCTTTCGTTACCTACTATTGTGCGCCAAATAACCAAAAATTAATTGAAGGTAGTCAATTGATACTTCATACATTGTTAAGGACAATGATAGGATTTGCAGTGCACAATGTCCAAAGCTCTAGCTTAACTTTTGTTAGAGTTACAGCCCATGCTTGCCATTTCTTGTCTTGAGCATTAATCAGAAAGGATAAAAGGGGACCAGTTAATATTTCATTTATTAATAAAGGACGATGAGAAAAGTTCAGTGCTAAAATAAGCCATGACTCTAGGTTCATTACCTCGTCTTTTTAAAAAAAAATGATGAGCTGTTGTCGTCACTTGATTGTCTGTGTCGTTTTGTTGTTGTTGAAGTCAGCGTTGGTTAAGTTTTGTGTTTAAGTCACTTACAAGAAAACTATCAAAGCTATCAGTTTGAAACTAGGAAAACTTGTTCATCGAACAATCTAATAGCCTTATCACATAGTATGTTTTAATCGATTTTGAGAATTGGACAATAAATGGATAATGAACATTTAAAATGGGTTTTGAGTATTATTTTTTTTATTTTCATTTTTATCTATTTTGTTTTTTTTGTTTTCTTTTTTGTTTAGTGGGGGGAGGGTATTTTAGTATAGTTGGTCTTAATTGTCAATTTTACCTCGTCTGATATTTAGCTCCGTTCGTTGTACGTCCGTTAACATTTTCCTTCAAATGACATCTCCTCTGTAACAACTAAGCCAATGATGATATGACTTGGCAGATATGTTTCTTGTATGAAGCCATTTTATTGTAGTTCAAATGAAACAATCCATGTAGAACTCTTGTTACCATGGCAACAGAAAGGTAAAACGACTTTAAAAATCTTCTTTTCAAGATTAGGAAGGCCTAATGCTTAGATAGTTGGCATATGGCATAACGTAGTGGACCTCTACAAAGATTGTTCAAATTATGACCCATGGGTAAAAATTGACTACATCCCTCGGGTCACTTGTTTTCACAAATGCGTAATGTAAGAAAATCTTTTTGTCAGAAACCACAAGGAAAAGAGCTTAGATATTTAGCATGCGGTATTACCAAGTAGATCTACCAAGATTGTTCAAATTATTACTCCCGGGTTAAAATTGGCCACAACCGGGGATCACGTGTTTTAATATATGCTTATGTAGGGAAATTTTTTAAACTATTTAAAACCACAAGGCACAGAACTTCGATATTTAGCAAGTGGCATTAACTGGTGACCCTCTAACAAGATTGTTCAAATCCTGACTGCCCGGTCTAAATTAACTTGCCCGGAGGTCTCATGATTTTACACAGGCTTATATAGAGGAAAATCATCGCCTCCAGGTAAAAACTGTCCCCTTCTAATATTGATGACCTTCTAGTATAGTCAATGGTAACTAGGTGAGTGATATAGGACCATCTTGGTCCTTTTGTTTATGTTTTGCGATGAGGTCACTTACATGCAAACTATCAAAAGCTATCACTTTGAAACTTGAAATACATGTACACTTTCAAAAGTACAATAGAACGAAAGAAGAGTTTTACAAGTTACATATGCATTTTGAGAAATAACACCTGCAATGTGCTCACACGACGGAAACGCTTATTTTTGAAGCATATAAGTCTTTATACACCTCGCTAGACATGCAAATAAATATACACCAAAACTAATAATTTCAACTGGGTTAATATATAATTGTTATATTATAACCACGCTTTCAATAAAATCGTGATATATTCTGAATGGCCCCACTTTTAATTACGTATAAGTCCTTTTGGTTCCTGGTTAAAAAGTGAGTTGACTTTTTGTTCCGTACGAGTTTACCAATTAGGGTACTAGATGACTAAGGTACAAGTTAACTTAGTTGCAAGTCAACCCAGAAGCTTCTGGCTGAGCCAGCATAAACTGACAGGACAACACATCTACTGACTGACGTGTAGTATGAAAACGTTATTGTTATTGATCAATATGAATCGATTTATTAAAGTCACTGTCTACATTTGGGGTAGGACAGCATATGGAATAGTGTAACTATTTTTAGAACAAAAACAGTAACTAATGACAACTATTTTAGGAAAATAGACGATGGTATCTACAATATTCATCTCAGACGTATCTCATTTTTTCAATGATGAGATACACATCTTTAAGAAAAAACAAAAAGAAAGACTATGTCTACAGTATACATCTCAGAAGTGAATAATGTTTTCAATGAAGAGGGACGCATATTGCATATCTTATTCGTGCTCAAGTCTCCACGCACCTTTTATACATCCCGTATTGATTATAGCGGGTCGCTAAAGGGGCCCGCATTATTAATACCACCATACCCTGAAATTAACTGATTTGGTGATACAAATGCAATACTCGGCCAACTTATCCTTTTACTGAAATAGTTTGGTGACGCTATGGTTAACGCTCTTGACTACCAATCCAGAGGTCCCTGGTTTGAAAACCGTCCAAGGCAGTGGAAATATCAGAAACGTTTTTAAATTTTTTATACCACCTAGAGATGATATGGTTAGAAACACAGAGGTAGACGCACGTGCATGTGTGCTATACACCAGACACATACAACAACCAAGGAGTTTATTTTATGTTTCTGATATTAGGCCCACTGACAGCCATGGGAGGTACCGGTTTATAGCAGACATTCTTTGTCAGATTTTTGTCATTCGCTTATGTTTCGAATGTATTTTTGACATTTAAATGTTTGATTATCACAAAGTTGAATAAGAAACCTTATATACAGGCTCCTTTGTTATGGAATGGGATATTTGCACTTTGTTCCAGCTTAAGCTAAGTTACCAGGAGTGTGGCCATTAAGTGATTACTGGCTGAGGTGATTTGGCTAATTGTGACACAATATTATCGTATATACATTACATTGTATCATTCTTAATTACATCAAAATCACAGTTTAGGTGCTTAGAAATTTCCACCCATCACCAATCCAGCTCTCCAACCCCCTGTATAGCCCTAGCCGAACTTATTATGACAGTATTTATTTGTTTGTAACATTTTCATTTATTTAAGATTTTGATGATACTTCAAGTGCATTATACCAAAAATGGAGATATAAAGCGCAAACTGACTTAAAGGTAAACATTTCCGAAATGTGTAAATTTAGTGTTTTTCTTTATTTAATCAAATCTACCAGTCATTTTCTTAGTTTTCGAACATTTCCGAAATGATGGACACTATTTCGAGCAAATGTATTAGACGGTTAAGCCATGAAAAAGGTTTAAACGATTGGCGAAAACATTTATAAATTTATATGCGCATGAGTAATGTTTTTTCTCCCCTTTCACGCCACGCATGCACAAACGTAAATTATTCTCGTTTCACGGTTACACATTTAACAACTACCGCATGATAAACGAACGAATAACGTTTGGCGTTACTTTACTTTGGTATGCAAAACTTTGTGTGATGACCACCATTGCACAACCGAATTGCCATTGTGTTCATATTTAAATCGAGTGTCATATCGGTTTTGTTTATTATATCTCGTAATCCGTATATTTCTTTATTGGTACCGTGCTGCTATTGTTGTAATATCTGTTATAGTTAACCTTTTGTGTGTTTTAATATCGACCACGATCTTTCGCCGTGTTGCCGTGCAAGTCTTCTGTAGGTTTGGGAAGTGACCTCGCTACAGATATGCTCCTTGAACGTTTAGGTGTTACATTAACCTCTGAACTCTTCCTGAATTTGTCAATACGTATCTGTTTGTTAATGCTTTTTAGATTATCGTTTTGCCTTTATTTACTATAATACTCCTTTTTTCTTGGACTTCTGTTGAATTTAAAGGCTCAGGACTTCCTGTTTTGGCTTCTAGTGGATCGCAAGTTTCTGACTTTAGAGTATACTTTTCACTATTGTCATGTGTTGGTGTTTCTTTAGATGTGAGATTAAGGTACCCGCCATACTCTTTAATGGGTTTAGGAACCGGTCACTGTCCTTGTTAATGCCCTTATGTGTCCTTCTTGGAGGCATTTTTTTACACATTAAACGTTTGGCTTTCTGTCCTTACGAATCATTTTTGCTTACACTGACCTGTCATATCATCTTCTGTATGGAGAACGCCTTACTTTAGTGACAACAAATCATAATTTATCTGTATAGAATCAATAAGAAGACATTTGTCTTTGGAAATCCGCAATTTTGGACAATGATTCCCCCAGTCATGCATCTAGAATTATATTATTTGAGAGCTTAAGATAAGAGACTGGAAATAGAAATATTGAGATGGAAATCAAACGTTGACCGTTATTTTGAGGCATGCTATTGGACTGTATTGAGACTTGCAAACTTTATCGATTTTAGTAGAAGTTTTTTTCTGCCGGAAGACCGTGAAGACATTAGAACTTTTTTCTAAATTTCCTGAGATCGTGTTTAACTTTATGTCAAGACTTTCAATTTTTTGACTACTCAAAACTGTTGGCGGTCACGAGATTGTTTTAAGAAGAAAATATCATAACTTAAAGCACAATAGCTTATAGAATATCCTCAAAATTTTATTTTATATTTCTTTATTGGCAAACTTTTGACATTGATTTATGTGATCTTTCGAGTGTATAACATTTTTTTTATGTGATAGCTCTAGATTGGCGACGTCAATTTCAAGGATAAAGAGAGAACTTGAATGTTCAACTTGTCATACTTTTGAAAAATGTTATCTGAAATGAGATATGAAATTCTAGTAGATAATACTCTTAAGGGTATTATACATTGTCTTTTTAAATATCAAGTGTATCTGCCTTTTACGAAAATGCATTAGTTTATTTACTCGAAAACGCAGTTTTGTGCAAATGGTCCAAAGTAAGACCGCTAGTCAAACGTAGGAATGAATGTTTTCTCTTGATGGATTAAGATTAACGCTGGAAATTTCATGCTCGATATAAGACTTTACCATTATTTCTTTTAGAGACAAATGGGATTTTTGGAAATGTATATCTGGATTGACATTTTACAGACAAGTTTATTGAATATTCCTCTGTTGGAAGACATGGACCTACATGATTTGACTTTTTGAAATATCTAAACTTTATCTTTTAAAGCTTAAGTATGGGCTTGCATACTTAAACAATGCTAAACTTAAAAGTACGTGTAGTTGTTTTTAGGATACGTTTAAAGGGCATATAGGTTTTAAATTGCAGAATTTAAATAAAGATGCAGTTCAAAGGTTCAGCCGCTTGTAGGCACTAACTTGACGTAAAAAAACATAAATCGTCGTTTAACTTATGTTTCTGACCCTCACCACATTTTGAGTGTTCATTTGTTCAACTTTAACGAAACAGCATGTCGCCATTACTTCACAACTCAGTACAGTGTTGTAGACTTAAATCAGAACCACTTGTTTAAGGGTCGATAGCATGTTGATATAGAGTTACATTGATACCAGACACAACATTAACGAAACATGACAAGGAAAAAGTTAACCTGAAAAAGTTCTGAAAATTATAAGTTCACTGTTAACCCAAACTTTGAAATAAGAATAACACAGTTTGTCTGAACAGAACTAAATATAATTTAACCGTGTAAAGTCAACCGTTAATCTTAAAAAAGTTAACACAGAAAGCAGCTCGTGCATGTACATCTAGCGCTTTTAACATAACACATTAAACCTTTAACATGAAGCTCTTAAATTAAAACTCTTTTTCGTAACAAGTATAATGTTAACCTTTAGCCTGTAACATTATAAGGCAACATTTAACTTGAATCTACAAGTATATGAAAAAGGTTACTACAATTATTTTTTATAAATAACATGATTTGCAGTAGAAAGGTGCTACTAAACAGTGCTTAACATAGACGTAATTTATGATGTTCGTGCGAAGACAAAAACTATAGAAATTTCAATAGTCAAGCTATTTGGGTGCCTAGCGTGAATACAGTATTATGTTACTTTTATTCTAATGTATATGCAGAATTACAATAACTTGTGTTTTCTCTTAATACTTTCTTTCCTCAAACAACGCTTAATGCTTGAGATACCTCCCATTCTCAGAACTTCAAATGCCTGACCTTAAGCTATCAAATGAAAACAAATTTACGACTTGCTGAAACTAACGCTTAAAATGTTGTCTAGAAGTGAGAAATATCTACAAATATTAAGTATATGTCTATTACTAAATATATTTGGGTCATTGCAATAAGAGTTTCGAATGTTGGCCAATCACACAATAACAGTACTTGTTGGTCAAAATGTACTGTCGTTAATGCGGAACATCTACACATTTTCAAAAGTCAAAATACTGTATCAGTACTATTTTGGCGTTGTTTTTATTTTTACTATATCGGCGGTCCTTATTGATTGCGCCAAATCAAAGCACTGTCAATTTGAATCACCACAGTAATATTACAGTGTTAATAATTAAGAAATGTTGAAATGTAAAATTTTTAAATATTTATGTTTATGGTACACAAAGTATTATACGAAATCTGTGTTCAACAATTGTATTGCAAACTTTGGATTTACAATTAAACTCCAAAACTTAAGGTTTTCCTATCGATTATCTTTTCTTCACTTTTATTGCATTGCCATCGTGCATTAGACTAAGTTACCTGGTCGGAATATGTGAATATATAAAGTATACGGTAATAACCGTAGTTAACAATTTTAAGTTAACGTTATGAATTAAAAGTTTTTCTTGATTTGTGTTTCATTTGGCGGCTGGTGTTATTTGTGCCAATTTAAGTCAGCGTCAATTCAAAACACTTAAAAAACGCCAATAGTTGGCACCGCAGAAAATAAGCGCCATTCAGTAAACATATTTTGTTTATGCTTTTTGGCCTGGGGACTAAAAGTACCCTAGGCCTAAATTAGTATACCACATTTCAAACACTGCAAGAAATTTAACTGTGCTATGTGCGAATAACAACTGTAGACATGCGCTATGCGAAAGTAGTGCAAGACAGATCAGATCAATCGTCTGTTTGAATGTCGCATATGATAAGAACATATTACCAATAAAAACAGCACATAAAACTTCAAACGACTGCAGGAAGGTATATAGCTTACGGGCTGCATCACACTTTTTTTTCTGTTTTAGAAATTGACGCGCTGTTAGCTGATTATGGAAGATAATCATATGCATATCAAAGTACGGATATGTACGGAAATTTACGAAAACGTACGGAGCTCGATATAAGAGTTTGTAGTTTGATTTTCAAATGTCCGATGTTATTTCATTGACAACTTTGTTATTTACGAACGATTACATATATATTTACCTAAAAATAAATTTCTCTAA